>JAQOTM010000681.1:0-115129 GCA_029168755.2 Tillandsia fasciculata | reverse complement strand
ACTTGGAATGTCTCCAGTTTGAGTGATCCGAGGGCCGAACTTATTCATTTGACCAAAGACCAAGAAGTCTGGCCACCTTACTCCTTCCAGAAGAGAATCTCTTTAAGTCATCCTTTCGTTGGCGTATGGACCCTCCTCATGTCCAATTTTTCTTCCTTGTCGAGCCCCTCGCCGTTGAGCTTCGTGAAGTGGTTCGACTTTTGTTCACCATATCCATATCATTCTTCTCGAGCCGCTCATTTGGACTCGTGAAGGGGAAACTGTACGTTTATCAATTATACCGGTCCACTTACGAATCGGTCGAGAGTCAACTGTTACGGAATTTGAGTTGGCGTATTTCGTGAAAGTGTTAAGTCTTGAAGATTGAAGATGAAGAAACTTTGGATCATATACCTCAATCTCAAGAAAGAAGAATTCAAAAGGATCAGGTATGTTTAACTAAATAATTTTTGATGATCCGAATACTTCTTATAGTGTAGAAACACCTGGAAGAGTTTTAATTGCTATTCATCAAAAACTGGACATGGGACATGTTCAGGATCCGGATCGTGCTTTCAATCCGGATCCCGAAGGGTGTTTGTTCATACACTGTTCAATCCGGATCGCAGCATTTCTGATCCGGATCCCGAACACTAGTTTTACCTGTTGCTTCTTCGATCCGGATCAGGATTGCAATCCGGATCCCGAACATGTTTTCTGGTAAAACTGTATGAACGATCCGGATCGTGGCTTTCGATCCGGATCCCGAACATCAATTTTTCTGGAAACCGTCTTTTGTGCTTCTGCAATCCGGATCGTGGCTTTGCAATCCGGATCGCCGTCGGTAAAACTTTCCAGAAAAGTTGTTTTTGATCCGAATATTCTTCCTAGGTTTCTAACCTATAAATAGCCCTACCATTTTCATTTCTAGGGCATCCGCATAGAACTGATTGAAGAAAATAGCCGAAAAGAAAAATCCACATATATAGAGAAGAAACGGAAATCATTAGATCTATTTAATGTTTCTTCATCTATATTGATTAGTTTGATTCTAGGTTTTCATACTCATATCTTGAGTTGAATCAAACTAATGAATACTTAGATGGTATTTCCGATCTATCTTTAATCTAAGTATTCGGCGGATCATCACCACCCAAACAAACAACGATTTACCCCAAATCGGCGCGTGGACTCGCGTGGCCTTGTGGATTCAAGGTGCATCGCTCTCGTGGATTCGGAGCGAGGTGCGTTCGTGGATTCGAAGCGTGCCATTGGGTGAAGACCGTGGATTCGGTTGGACGTCGTGGACTCGACGTTGGACGCTGTGGATTCAGCGTTGGGCGCAGATCGTGGATTCGAGAAGCGTCGTGGAGCGAGCGGAGAAGATCTACTAGGAGCGTATGGTAAAAGGTTGAGTCGTCTGTGAGTACGTTATATCACCTTGTACGTGTGTTAATTCTAGTGGATTTCGCCGTGTTATCGGTCCCGTGGTTTTTTACTCCGGTTTGGAGTTTTTCCACGTAAAAATCTTGTGTGTTCTTTTATTTTTCCGCATTGGGTTTTATCGCACAATGATTTTTTGAGTGTTTATTGTTTACACCTATTCACCCCCCTCTAGGTGTTTTTTCCCCTATTTAGATCCTTATTAACCTAAACCCAACAAGTGGTATCAGAGCGGGAATAGGGTTGTAAACAATGGTTGAAGGTGGAAACATCAATCGACCCCCTTTCTTTGATGGAACAAATTATGCGTACTGGAAAGTACGGATGAAAGCTTTCTTAATTTCCATCGACGAAAGGGTGTGGCAATCAATTGAATTAGGATGGTCTAATCCAACTGAAATTTTAGATGATGTTCGCACCTTAAAACCTAGGTCGAAATGGACCAAGGAAGAGATAGACTTATCTTCTTACAATGGCAAAGGGATTAATGCTCTATTTAATGCTTTGTCACAAACTGAGTTCTCTCGCGTCTCGGCATGTGAGACTGCGAAAGAAATCTGGGATGTTCTTCAAGTTACGCATGAGGGAACTAACTTAGTGAAGATTCAGAAACTGCAAATGCTCACGAGCAAGTTTGACTCTATCTCTATGGCAGAGAATGAATCCTTCACTGACTATTACACACGATTGCAAGACATCGTGAACTCATGTGCTAACTTGGGAGAGAAGATTCCAGAATTTAAAGTTGTAAGAAAAATTCTAAGAACTCTTCCTGAACGATTTCGCCCGAAGGTCGCAGCCATTGAAACAATTAAACACCCGGACGAAATGCGTGTAGAAGAATTAGTAGGTGCTTTACAAACTTATGAAATGACTTTTCCTACTAACTATTCTTCTGGAAAGGCATCCTCTTCTAAGTCTTCAGGTTACGCATTGAAATCAACTAAAGAAGAAGACGCGGATTCATCCTCCTCGGACGACGACGAGAACCTTTCTATGGAGGACTTTGAGAAGCAGCTCGCTCTCTTGACAAGGAAGTTTCGCCGCAACTTTCGAAGGGGAAATTCAAGCAAAACTCCATCCTTCGGAAAGTCGAAGAAAGGCAAGGGTCCTTCAAGTTACAAGTCAAGAAGCCAAGAGAACTTCTCAAAGGATAAGAAAAGTTCTGAGGGACAAGTTCAGTGCTTCAAATGTCGAGGCTACGGCCACATTTCAACGGAGTGTCCCAACAAGAATCCGGCTAAGAAGAAAGCGATGCAAGTAGTTACTTGGGATGACAACTCCACGTCAAATGAGTCATCGTCAAGTGATGAAGAAGACAACGCGACAGCTTTCCACGCGTCCACCACATCTTCTCCCTTCATGTGCTTAATGGCAAGTACATCCGATTCACTGTCCAACTCCACTGTGGAAAAGATTGCAACGGACGATGAATCAGATGATTCGGAAGGTGAAGATTTTGCTTTAGCCTACCATAAGCTTTTGAGGGATTCAAAGAAACTGGCTAAGCAAAACAAGGGGTTGAAAGGGAGATTGCAGGATCTTGAAGATGAAGTAAAAAGAGTAACCTCTATCTCAACCGATCTTGAAGTGGAAAGGGACAATCTGATTAAAACAAATGTTTCCCTTCAAGAGTCCAATGAGCATTCGAGAAGAATTATATGGATATGGTGAACAAAGCGAATTACTTCTTGAAGCTCTACGGCGAGGCTCGACAGGAAAAATTGGAAATGACAGAGACCATACGCCAACTGAAGGATGACTTACAGAGATTTTCTTCTGGAAGGAGTAAGTTGGACAGACTTCTTGGTCTCGGTCAAAGAAACAAGTTCGGCCTCGGATACACTCAAACTGGAGACATTCCAAGTTCGAGTGGGACAGTATTTGTGCCTCAGTCGGTATCTCCTCCTCCGACACCGGTGTTCACGACAAGCAACGACAACAACCTACTACATCTTCCTCGGAATCGACAAGAATCAAGGTATGTTTTCGTTGTGGCATTTCAGGGCACATAAGAGAAATTGCAAGACGGAAGCCAAACGCACACCTCAAGCACATCTTGCAATGACTACCAAAAGGGCTATTCCTCGGAAAACAACTGCAATCAAATTGAAGGAAAAGAGCCTTGGTAGTACACCGCTCAAGACGACATCATCAAGGAGCAGCAATTCTTCAAGCAAGACGCTCTCACCTAGGAAATCAACTTCACGACCATTACCGACGCACTCCAAAAAGGTTTGGGTGCGCAAAGGTGAAATCTTTCCCTGTCTTGCTACCAATGTTTCTTTGCATGCATATGATAGTTCGTCTTGGTACCTGGATAGCGGGTGTTCCCGTCATATGACCGGCGATAAAAACTGTTTTCAAACATTTGAGAAAAACTCCGGAGGACTTGTTGTTTTCGGAGATGGTCGGTCTTCCAAAATTGTTGGAAAGGGAACGGTAGCTATTCCAGATGGCCCGGTTCTAGATAATGTATTATTTGTTCATGGCCTTAAGACTAACCTCATAAGCATAAGTCAACTGTGTGATAGTGGTTATTCAGTTAATTTTTCATCTGATAAATGCACTGTAACTGACATGAACCATGCTTTCTTTTTAAAGGGGGTTAGATCAGAAAACAACTGTTATGTAGTTCCTTCTAAGATTTCTGAAAAATGTAACCTAGCATCTTTGAAAAATGAAACACTTTGGCATGAAAGGCTAGGTCACATAAACTTTAAGGAACTTGCTAGAATTTCAAATAAAGATGTGGTCAAGGGGGTTCCAAAACTTTCTTTTGAACAAAACCTTGTGTGTGGCGGTTGCCAAAAGGGAAAACAGTCTAGGACTGCACACAAGAATTTGAACCACATAGGTACAAAACGGCCTTTGGAACTTTTGCATATGGACTTAATGGGGCCAACTCGTCAACCATCTCTGGGAGGTAAATGGTATATTTTTTTGTTGGTTGATGATTTTCTAGATATACTTGGGTAGCATTTTTAAAAGAAAAAGCTGATACTTTTGATTCTTTTCTCGAAATTTGCAATCGTATTATGATTGAAAAGAATGAAAGGATTACTCGAGTTAGGAGTGATAGAGGTGGGGAATTCATAAATTCCAAATTCATTGATTTTTGCACTTCTAACGGCATTAAACATGAATTCTCTGCACCTTACACACCTCAACAAAATGGTGTAGTCGAGCGCAAAAACAGGGTCGTACAGGAGATGGCACGTGTTATGCTTCATAGCCGGAACCTTCCTTTATATTTTTGGGCTGAAGCGGTGAACACTGCTGTCTATGTTATCAATCGAGTGTATTTGCGCCCGGGGACTTTGAATACACCATATGAACTATGGTTTTGTAGAAAACCTAACATCAAATATTTTCGCATCTTTGGGAGTCGGTGTTTTATTTTACGTGATCGCGAAAATCTTGGAAAATTTGACTCTCGAAGTGACGAAGGGATTTTCTTAGGTTATTCTACAAACAGTAGAGCATATCGAGTTTTTAACTTAGAATCTAAGACGATCGTAGAATCGATAAATGTTAAGGTAGATGAAGCTTTTCACTTTGAATCTGAAAAATCTACCCTCGATATCTCTCTTGATGATGATACACCTGCTAATGCATCTTCTTCTAACAATTCTTTCGATAATAATGTTGATGCATCTAACGGTTCTTCAAGCTTATCTGATGTGCAGGAATCATCTCGTGTACCTCCGCCTACTCCTCTACCTCAAACGTTACGCATCTCCAAGGATCACCCTGAATCGAACATAATTGGAGATCCACAAGAAGGAGTTAGAACACGGAGACAATTGGTTTGCGGATTTGCATGCTATGTATCTCAAATCGAACCAAAGAATGTTGATGAAGCTCTCCAAGATGATTATTGGATTAAAGCAATGCAGGAAGAGCTCCATCAATTTGAGCGAAACAAAGTCTGGGAACTGACGAAGCCTCCGAAGCAACACAATGTGATAGGTACCAAATGGATCTTCAAGAACAAGAAAAACGAAGAAGGTACTATCATCAGGAACAAAGCAAGGTTAGTTGCTCAAGGCTATTCTCAAGTAGAAGGTATAGACTTTGATGAAACCTTCGCCCCTGTAGCTAGACTCGAGTCCATTCGTATATTGTTTGCGATCGCTTGTCATTTTAAAATCAAATTATTTCAAATGGACGTTAAGAGCGCCTTTTTAAATGGATTTTTAAATGAGGAAGTTTATGTAGCTCAACCGAAAGGTTTTGTGGATCATAAACTACCTAACCATGTTTTTCGTTGAAAAAGGCTCTTTACGGTCTGAAACAAGCACCGCGAGCATGGTACGAAAGGTTGACAAAGCACCTTTTGGAAAAGGGCTACACTCGAGGGGGAGCTGACAGGACTCTCTTTGTGAAGCATTATCAAAACAATTTCATAGTTGCTCAAATCTATGTTGATGACATTGTTTTTGGAGCAACGAGAGATAATGATGCTTCTAAATTCGCGGAGACCATGGAAAGCGAATTTGAGATGTCCATGATGGGCGAATTGAATTATTTTCTTGGATTACAAGTTAAACAAAACGATGAAGGAATTCACTTGTGTCAATCCAAGTATGCACTGGAGTTGGTCAAAAAGTTTGATCTTGAAAATTCTAAAGATTTTCCGACTCCAATGGGAACTAGCCATAAGGGACTTGGAAGTGAATCACAAAGTGAGAATGTAGACGAGAAACTGTACCGCAGTATGATTGGAAGTCTACTATATCTCACGGCTAGTCGCCCGGATATATCCTTCAGTGTTGGGATTTGTGCGAGATATCAATCAGCACCGAAGGAGGTTCACCTGAAAGCGGTGAAACGGATCATCCGGTATATCAAAGGTACAATCAATTTCGGAATTTGGTATCCTATGGGAACGACTTTGGATATTGTTGGATACTCAGATGCCGATTGGGCTGGATCGGTGGATGACCGGAAAAGCACGAGTGGTGCATGCTTCTATCTTGGCCACTGCCTTGTTGCATGGCACAGTAAAAAGCAGAACTGCATAGCACTCTCGACTGCCGAAGCAGAGTACATTTCAGCAGGAAGTTGTTCAACCCAATTGATTTGGATGAAAAGCGTGTTGAGCGATTTCCGGATTTCAACATCTTCGGTAACCATTTTATGTGACAACACTAGTGCTATTAACATTTCTAAAAACCCTGTGTTGCACTCTAGAACAAAACATATTGAACTTAGATATCATTTTCTTAGAGAGCTAGTTGAATCAAACATTCTTCAACTGTCATATATTTCAACTGAGGATCAATTAGCCGACATCTTAACAAAACCTTTGGATCAAAAACGTTTTATTCACTTGCGTAAAGCAATTGGCATGCTTTCCTTGAAATAAACTCTTTTGAAACCTTTGCTTAGATTAGGTTTTGTTTTTGTTCTTATTTTTGTTTTGTTCTTTATCTATGTTCTGTACATAGCACACTAATTGAGCATATATCATAATTGACTTTAATTGCATCCTTTTATGCATTTAGAAATTTATTATGCTTTTGATGTCATAATATTTCAATGTTGCAATGATCATTTACGTTAATTAAACCATCTTTTGTGATCAAAGTCAATTTCTCTCTCAATGATCTCTTGGTATAGTCATTATCATATTTGATTGCTTAGTCGAGTATGAATTCGAGATCAATGGTTTGGTTGAATACCTTATATATTAAATAATTGATAGCCAATTGAGGGGGAGTCAATGAAATGTGAAATGCTCAAAAGATGTGGAAAGAGTTACATCCCAATGAGGAGTGTGAAAACTACCACCACATGGAGAAAATGAAAGAAAAAGATACTCCATGAATGAAAAGCAAATCTTTGTTTGAAAATGTTGATGAAATACATATTGAAATACTTGACTCAGTCATATTTCATGGTTGGTATAAGGTGGGATTTTTTTTAAAAGATGCTCAAAGAGCCACTCCTTCAACAGATTGTCTAGATATATTATCTAACTTATCTGGGATTTCAAACATCTATTGATCTTGGTACTTCATTTTCTTTACTGAAATTGATGATTTGATAAAGGCATTACACATAAGATCAGGATAGATGTAATTGAAGTTGTTCAACTTTAAGTGTTTTAACTTTCGTAAATTTTCGTTTCATTTTTGGATATTTTTGATAGATTTTGCATAATCTATTTCTTGTTGTATGAAACGATGCCATTTGTTTAAAGTTGACATGGTAAAGTGCTTACATACTTTTTCTGGATTTTATTGAATTTTTCTAAATTTTTCTGAAGAAAAAGGTGTAGCCGATCCGGATCGGGGCAAGTGATCCGGATCCCGAACGCAGGATTTTTCCTGCGGGTAGCCGATCCGGATCACATTCTCGGCCGATCCGGATCACGGCTAGGGTTTATATAGAAACATACAGATTTTGATTTCTTTACCCTAATCTCTGGTTTTCAAGCCTCTAGAGTCTCTCTCTCTAGATTTCTTGCTTCTTGGTGCTTCAAAACTCAAAGTTCTTCGGATTCAAGTAAGTTTTCATGATCAAAACTCGGTTTTTATGGTTTTTCACCAAACGTGAGTTGAAATCTTGGATCTTTTTCGTTTGTGAATGGTTTTTGATCAAATTTCTTTTGAAATAAGAACTCTGGGTCAATTAGTTTTGCTTTTATGCTGGGATTCTACTTGATTAACGAGTTTTTAGGCTTCGATTTCTAAAAATTCGGTTTTAGGGCATAAAAGAGGAATTTCTGTAAATCATGGGATTGATCTATTTTTAAAATTCTTTTTGGAAAACTAATTTGATTCTTGGCTTCTCTACATGATTATGATTGTCTAGGTACAATGTTTTCAAATTTTTCAAAATTGACGATTTTTCATGTGTTCTTGAGTTGGTTTTTCACAGGACCTCTTGAATTCAGAGCACTCACACCAATGGCATTCTCCTGGTTAATCTTGCTACTGGTTACGATGATGCACACGAGTACGTCTGTTAAAGAGGAACCGGATGTCTCAACTCGAGACAAGACAACCGAAGGCAAGGAGGACAGCTCGGATTACGATTCGGAAGAATGGGATGAATTCTTCAAAGATGTTCAACGGAAGATTGATGAGGAAAACAGAACATCTGTCAAAGGCAAAAGGCTTATGAAATCTGCATCAACAACTAAGCAATATACAAGACGTAAGAATGTCCAAAGAAGTGAAAGTTATCATAGTGGGCCTCTTACAAGAGCTCGCTCACTTTCTGGAATTCTGCAAACTGAATCTCCATGGGTTGCGGGACCGGATGCACCATCTGCATCTACACGGCGTCCATCAAAGACACGGACAACTGATACAGAGGTTTTGGAATCGATTCGTCAGGAACATAAAAGACTCTCTGCTACACAAGAGAGAATATCGAGAGAAATTCAGCAGATTTCCTCTGAACACAAGAAGATCAAGAAAAAGTACTCAAATCTTAAGAATTTGCTTAAAGGGGCTTTGAGCAAGCTGAGTTGTACTAGTTCAGATTCTTCAGACTGAGCAGCACCTTCTGATCACTTTCTCTATGATCTTACTCTTTTGCAGTTCGTAACTCTTGATTCTTAGTTTTCAGGACTTAGTTGTTATTGATACTTTTAGTTTAGTTCTCAGTTTGTGCATACTTTTAGAACTCTATTTTTTTGTTACTCTCCTTACATATTGTAGCTCATGCTACGTTTTGGCTTTGTTTTGTGACAAAAAGGGGGAGAGAGTGAGAGAGTTAGAAAGAACTCTGAACAATGAATGATGTGAACAATGATTGTGAATATCGATGATATCAAGGTAAGTATGAACCACAACTCAACTTTGGTTTTCTTTTGTGATTTGTGACATGCTTCTATACTAACTATTCGACTAACTATTTGGGCATGTAATATGACTAACAAGTTGATGTTGGACTAACATACTTTGACATTTGGTTTTCGACTGCTTAGAAGATATGTTGGTTTTAACTATGATTTTCTTACATATCTGAATTTTTCAAATGTCATGATGAGACTAAACTCTATCTCTGTATTTGGTTTTGTATGTTCCAATTCTTGAGGTATCTAACGAATTTGTTTGTCAAGAATGTTTTCTGTGTGCAGAGATTACAGATGTCTAAGTCTAGAGTCTGTTCTAGGAGTTTATCTCATGTTTTTAATTTCTGGAACTCTTTTGTAAATTTTTGTTGTATGGTGATAGCAACAAAAATATCTTTTTGAATTTTCTTTGTGGATTTGTGTTTTGTCACGAAACCGCCAAAGGGGGAGATTGTTACGGAATTTGAGTTGGCGTATTTCGTGAATGTGTTAAGTCTTGAAGATTGAAGATGAAGAAACTTCGGATCGTATACCTCAATCTCAAGAAAGAAGAATTCAAAAGGATCAGGTACGTTTAACTAAATAATTTTGATGATCCGAATACTTCTTATAGTGTAGAAACACCTGGAAGAGGTTTTAATTGCTTATTCATCAAAAACTGGACATGGGACATGTTCAGGATCCGGATCGTGGCTTTCAATCCGGATCCCGAAAGGTGTTTGTTCATACACTGGTTCAATCCGGATCGCAGCACTCTCTGATCCGGATCCCGAACACTAGTTTTACCTGTTTGCTTCTTCGATCCGGATCAGGAATTGCAATCCGGATCCCGAACATGTTTTTCTGGTAAAACTGTATGAACGATCCGGATCGTGGCTTTCGATCCGGATCCCGAACATCAATTTTTCTGGAAACCGTATTTTGTGCTTCTGCAATCCGGATCGTGGCTTTGCAATCCGGATCGCCGTCGGTAAAACTTTCCAGAAAAGTTTGTTTTTGATCCGAATATTCTTCCTAGGGTTTCTAACCTATAAATAGCCCTACCATTTCATTTCTAGGGCATCCGCAATAGAACGGCTGATTGAGAAAAGATAGCCGAAAAGAAAAATCCACATATATAGAGAAGAACGGAAATCATTAGATCTATTTAATGGTTCTTCATCTATATTGATTAGTTTGATTCTAGGTTTTCATACTCATATCTTGAGTTGAATCAAACTAATGAATACTTAGATGGTATTTCCGATCTATCTTTAATCTAAGTATTCGGCGGATCATCACCACCCAAACAAACAACGATTTACCCCAAAATCGGCGCGTGGACTCGCGTGGCCTTGTGGATTCAAGGTGTTATCGCTCTCGTGGATTCGGAGCGAGGTGCGTTCGTGGATTCGAAGCGTGCCATTGGGTGAAGACCGTGGATTCGGTTGGACGTCGTGGACTCGACGTTGGACGCTGTGGATTCAGCGTTGGGCGCAGATCGTGGATTCGAGAAGCGTCGTGGAGCGAGCGGAGAAGATCGACTAGGGGCGTATGGTAAAAGGTTGAGTCGTCTGTGAGTACGTTATATCACCTTGTACGTGTGTTAACTCTAGTGGATTTCGCCGTGTTATCGGTCCCGTGGTTTTTTACTCCGGTTTGGAGTTTTTCCACGTAAAAATCTTGTGTGTTCTTTTATTTTTCCGCATTGGGTTTTATCGCACAATGATTTTTTGAGTGTTTATTGTTTACACCTATTCACCCCCCTCTAGGTGTTTTTTTCCCTATTAGATCCTTATTAACCTAAACCCAACAAAGTTACCCTTTTTAGTTCTTCTTCGAGATCCTGCAATCTCCCTCTCAACCCCTTGTTTTGCTTAGCCAATTTCTTTGAATCCCTCAAAAGTCTGTGGTAGGCTAGAGCAAAATCTTCACCTTCCGAATCATCAGATTCATTGTCCGTTGCAATCTTTTCATCAGTGGAGTTGGACAATGACTCGGATGTATTTGCCATTAAGCACATGAAGGGTGAAGAGGTGGACGCGTGGAATGCTGTCGCGGAGTCTTCTTCATCACTTGACGATGACTCATTTGACGTTGAGTTGTCATCCCAAGTGACGACTTGCATCGCCTTCTTCTTTGCCGGATTCTTGTTGGGACATTCCGTTGAAATGTGGCCGTAGCCTCGACATTTGAAGCACTGAACTTGTCCCTCTGAACTTTTCTTATCCTTTGAGAAGTTCTCTTGGTTTCTTGACTTGAAACTTGAAGGACCCTTGCCTTTCTTCGACTTTCCGAAGGATGGAGTCTTGCTTGAATTACCCCTTCGGAAGTTGCGGCGAAACTTCCTTGTCAAGAGAGCAAGCTGCTTCTCAAAGTCCTCCATAGAGAGATTCTCGTCGTCGTCCGAGGAGGATGAATCCGCGTCTTCTTCTTTAGTTGTTTTCAATGCGTAACCTGAAGACTTAGAAGAGGATGCTTTTCCAGAAGAATAGTTAGTAGGAAATGTCATTTCATAAGTTTGTAAAGCACCTACTAATTCTTCTACACGCATTTCGTCCGGGTGTTTAATTGTTTCAATGGCTGCTACCTTCGGGCGAAATCGTTCAGGAAGAGTTCTAAGAATTTTTCTTACAACTTTAAATTCTGGAATCTTCTCTCCCAAGTTAGCACATGAGTTTACGATGTCTTGCAATCGTGTGTAATAGTCAGTGAAAGATTCATTCTCTGCCATAGAGATAGAGTCAAATTTGCTCGTAAGCATTTGCAGTTTCTGAATCTTCACAAGGTTAGTTCCCTCATGCGTAACTTGAAGAACACCCCAGATTTCTTTCGCAGTCTCACATGCCGAGACGCGAGAGAACTCAGTTTGTGACAAAGCATTAAATAAAGCATTAATTCCCTTGCCATTGTAAGAAGAAGCATCTATCTCTTCCTTGGTCCATTTCGACCTAGGTTTTAAGGTGCGAACATCATCTAAAAATTCAGTTGGATTAGACCATCCTAATTCAATTGATTGCCACACCCTTTCGTCGATGGAAATTAAAAAGGCTTTCATCCGCACTTTCCAGTACGCATAATTTGTTCCATCAAAGAAAGGGGGTCGATTGATGTTTCCACCTTCAACCATTGTTTACAACCCTATTCCCGCTCTGATACCACTTGTTGGGTTATAACTATATGGATCTAAATAGGGGAAAAAACACCTAGAGGGGGGTGAATAGGTGTAAACAATAAACACTCAAAAATCGTTGCGTAATAAAACCCAATGCGGAAATAAAAATGAACACGCAAGATTTTTACGTGGAAAAACTCCAAACCGGAGTAAAAAACCACGGGACCGATAACACGGCGAAATCCACTAGAATTAACACACGTACAAGGTGATATAACGTACTCACAGACGACTCAACCTTTTTCATACGCTCCTAGTAGATCTTCCCGCTCGCTCCACGACGCTTCTCGAATCCACGATCTGCGCCCAACGCTGAATCCACAGCGTCCAACGTCGAATCCACGACGTCCAACCGTATCCACGGTCTTCACCTAGTAGCACGCTTCGAATCCACGAACGTACCTCGCTCCGAATCCACGAGAGCGGTTGCACCTTGAATCCACAAGGCCACGCGAGTCCACGCGCCGATTTGGTGTAAATCGTTGTTTTTAGGTGGTGATGATCCGCCGAATACTTAGATCAAAGATAGATCGGAAATACCATCTAAGTATTCATTAGTTTGATTCAACTCAAGATGTGAGTATGAAAACCTAGAATCAAACTAATCAATATAGATGAAGAAACATAGAATAAATTCTATTGATTTCCTTTCTTCTCTATATATGTGGATTTTTTTTTTCGGCTAATTTTTCTGTGATGGCCGATTAAAAACCATAAACCCTAGAAATGAATACAGGGCCTATTTATAGGTTAGAAACCAATGGAAGAAGATAAGGATCAAAAACCTGCCATTTCTGGAATTTTACGGGCGGCGATCCGGATCGTAATTGCTGCGATCCGGATCGTCGAAGCTTGAAAGACGATTCCAGAAAAACAAGGGTTCGGGATCCGGATCACAAAGTCCGATCCGGATCGTTCATACAGTTTTACCAGAACATCAATGTTCGGGATCCGGATTGCAAGTCCTGATCCGGATCGAGGAAGCACACAGGTAAAACCAGTGTTCGGGATCCGGATCAGAGGAGGCTGCGATCCGGATTGAACCAGTGTATGAACCAACACCCTTCGGGATCCGGATTGCCGAGCACGATCCGGATCCTGAACATGTCCCATGTCCAGTTTTTGATGTTTATGCAATAAAACATTCTTCCAGGTGTTTCTACACTATAAGAAGTATTCGGATCGTCACAAATATTTAGTTAAACATACCTGATCCTTTTGAATTCTTCTTTCTTGAGATTGAGGTATATGATCCAAGCTATCTTCATCTTCAATCTTCAAGACTTAACATATTCACGAAATACGCCAACTCAAATTCCGTAACACGCCCAACGCTGAATCCACAGCGTCCAACGTCGAATCCACGACGTCCAACCGTATCCACGGTCTTCACCTAGTAGTACGCTTCGAATCCAGGAACGTATCTCGCTCCGAATCCACGAGAGCGGTTGCACCTTGAATCCACAAGGCCACGCGAGTCCACGCGCCGATTTGGTGTAAATCGTTGTTTTTGGGTGGTGATGATCCGCCGAATACTTAGATCAAAGATAGATCGGAAATACCATCTAAGTATTCATTAGTTTGATTCAACTCAAGATGTGAGTATGAAAACCTAGAATCAAACTAATCAATATAGATGAAGAAACATAGAATAGATTATATTGATTTCCTTTCTTCTCTATATATGTGGATTTCTTCTTTTCGGCTATATTATTCTGTCATGGCCGATTACCCTAGAAAAGAATATAGGGTCTATTTATAGGTTAGAAACCCTAGGAAGAATATACGGATCAAAAACAGCCTTTTCTGGAAAGAATTACCGATGGCGATCCGGATTGGAATTGGCGATCCGGATCGTCGTAACAGGATTATACGTTTCCAGAAATTCAAGGGTTCGGGATCCGGATCACAAAGTCCGATCCGGATCGTTCATACAATTTTACCAGAACATCAATGTTCGGGATCCGGATTGCAAGTCCTGATCCGGATCGTGGAAGCAAATCGGTAAAACTAATGTTCGGGATCCGGATCAGAGGAGGCTGCGATCCGGATTGAACCAGTGTATGAACCAACACCTTTCGGGATCCGGATTGCCGAGCCCGATCCGGATCCTGAACATGTCCCATGTCCAGTTTTTGATGTTTAAGCAATAAAGCATTCTTCCAGGTGTTTCTACACTATAAGAAGTATTCGGATCGTCACAAATATTTAGTTAAACATACCTGATCCTTTTGAATTCTTCTTTCTTGAGATTGAGGTATATGATCCAGGCTATCTTCATCTTCAATCTTCAAGACTTAACATATTCACGAAATACGCCAACTCAAATTCCGTAACACCCCGGCTCGCCAACAGATCCGCCGCCCCTACAGGAAGCCCCGTAGAGACGTAGCGTCAAACCTGCAAAAATGGATTAGCTATACTAACAGATATCAGAGCAGTAAAGAAAACTAACTATGAGTAGAAAATAGTACAGTCTCTCCCAATATATACAACATATCCTCACCAGAATACAGCAGTCTCTCTAAAGAAACAAGAAAAGTACAACTCGATACCTCACTACATAATCTCTCAAACATGACACAACCAAAATATAAGGGTACCTCTATACACACTGAAGCTGAAGGGGGAAGGAATCTATCTCGCGACTCCCTTACCTCGGTCTGGAAGAGCAGGATCAGCAACTAGCACCGCAGGAACTGGAGCTGAAGTCCCTGGGGAAAAGACACCACGACGGGTGTGAGAACTACCTCCCACAGAAATTCTCAGTGGGTGCCGCCAACAAGCCCGACGGCCTGCCCACTAAGTCTACTAGAGACAAAAGTAATAAAAGAAATGCAGTATGAAAAGCTGGAAAGTAAACATCTACTGCTACTATGCCTCTATCTACAATGCCCAAGGGAAAAGAACAGGAGGACGATATGCCACTACTGACACTCATCTCAGAATACCCAATCCAAACAGACTGCCACAACGGGCCCAGGCAAACCTGCGCCTACCTACCGCTGTAGGTATGTCTGGTACTCCAACCCGGTATCTAGCTCAATCTCCAAGCCGGTACTACAACCCGGTCTCGCCTACTCCGGAGTGGCACTCGAGGGGAGCGACCCGCTCGAGTCAAAGAACCGCGCAACACTGTCAAGCACAAATATGGCACATGCAGGCTATGATCCAATCACTATCTCACTCACTGGCTAAAAATCCACACTGTTACTATGACCATGTCCCAAGGATCCCAGATCCACTATCACTATCACTATTACTACGCAAACTAGTCTACAGACTACTACAGACACCACTCGGTCCCCAGACGCGAGTGCAAATGCAATCCCCAGCTAATAAACCTCCCAGTCCACGACTCGGGGAGAATCACTATGTCCAAAATGACGAGAGTACAAGTCCAGAATGACGAGAGCACTACTACTGTGGGAAAGCTAAGGTGGTGAATAATTCTGCATACATGTTCACATTTGCTGTAATTAACTGTGCATGAAATAGTTAGTTAACAAACAATTAAGCTAAGTTGGGTTTTCATATTGCAAAACTTACCGAGAAGTCATCAGATATAGCAGCTAGCTACAGTGGTTTCAACATACAGTTTGCACAAATTATTTAACTCATATACTAACATGCATGCTATCATACTTGTAGAATTAGAGTGCAGTCCATAGATATTGCAAGCAGGATCACCCACCTGAACGCGCTAACTGTCCGGGGTCGCACAGATGAAAAGCCCAGAAACCGACAACTGCCCAGATCCACAGTGCAAAGAGCACAGAAAAAGTGCTCTTACAATCCTGGGTACAATAACACCTCTCAATTATACATAATTCATACACACAATTACTATTCCAAAATCTGCAAACAAGGTTACTGTTCACACGCGAATTTCACCTGAAAATAAATTTCCTAAAATTCCAATAAAAATATCACGACGATCCTCGCGAAGTGTAGATGTCGATAGGCTCTTGAATCGTCGAATTCCGATGTCCGGATGAGGAGATAAAAATCCGCGAAGTGAGTGCTGTCCAGGAATCTCACAGCAAAACAGCGGCTCAGTAATGCCTCGAAATCCATGCCAAAAACCCAAATCTGGACAAAACCCTCAACACGAAAGTCGAAGATTTACCTCTCGTGAATCCAACGCCGCAAAAATCGCTGAAATCGGATGTCGGGGTAGCTCTGTGGAAATTTTTGACCGAAATGCGACGATAACGGGCCTCCAACAGAAAATCGTCGCTCCGCACTTCGAGGTAGAAAACACAGTCGTCGCGGCTTCCAAAAGTTCTGAAATTTCACCAGGAGATTCTCAAGAGGAAGAGGAAGAAATCTTATGAAGGGAGCAGAGGCAAATTCCCACGGGAAAAGGTGCAAAATCCCGGCCCAAGGTGGCCTATTTATAGGCTCCAAAGGAATCAGCCCAAAAAAGACAAGTCATTGGGCTCGGGCCCAAAGTTTCGGGCGCCCGAAAGTTTTCGGGCGCGCACAGTGCGGCCCGGCCCAAAACTTTCGGGCGCGCACAGTGCGGCCCGGCCCAATACACACCGTCGGACGGGATCCAAGATCCGTCCGACCCGCCTCGGAGCCCGCCACGTGTCGCCCGAACAGCGAACACCGAAGCGGGCCACTCACCGCCCGCCACGTGTCCGCTCCCCGGGCACAGTAAGGCGGTGGCGCCCGCCAATGAGCGGGCGCCACGTGTCCCCCCTGTTGACCGCCGACCGCGCGACGTGCGCGCCGGTCGCGCGACGTGGGTCGCACGTGGGCACGCTTCCCGAGGTACCAGCCCCGCGTTCCGTGCACCCCGCGTGCTGCACCCGCCAATTAGGGAGTGACACGTGTCCCCTCGGTTCACCGTGCACCAGAGCCGAAGATCTGTGGACCGCGCGCACAACACCGCACCAATCACAGGATGCCACGTGGCCTACGCTCGGTCCACCATGCACCCCGCCAAAGCCCGTGGACCGCGCCCGCTGCGCCGGCCAACCGAAGCGCGCCACGTGGCCCGTGCCCGGTGCACGCGCTCCGCGGTGGGCCGCGCCCCTGCGCCGCCGCCCGCCGCCGCGCTCCGCCGCGCTCCGCCGCTGCCAGCGCCCCTCCGGCCGCCGGAACAGTAACCCAAGCCTCGATTTCCGTGTTTTCGCGTCCGGGCTCCGAAAAATTCAAGTAAATAGTCCATTTCGCTCGTTTTCGCGCGCTGAATCCAAATCCGAGGTCCGTTCGGCCAAATTCCACTTCTACAATTTTCCAAAATTTCCCGGAAGAGTAGACTTGATCCAATTTCCGTCCCGGGTCACATTCTTGGCTCCGATAAGCGCGCAAACACCTCACACACCCAAAATGGACTACCAGAAAAGAAAACAAGCTCTAACTTCCTCAGAAACTCAAATCTGGGGCCCGGCACGCACACACGCACTCCCAGAAGCCTCCAAAACAACAGTAAACCACAGTGTGGGGATTCGGGTCCTCACATCCTCCCCCACTAAAAGAAAGTTTCGTCCTCGAAACAAACACAGCTCAAAAGGGAGTCTCCAAGCCCAAAGGTAAGCCTCCAACACACAAACTCCAACTCCCCAGTCGCTACAAACGCTCCACAAAGCGCGTCTAACCGCGGAAAACTCAGGAATTCCCAAACACCGGGGACGAAGAAGAACAGCCAACTCTACGCATCCAAACTAGTTGAATTACGCTGCAAAACTTATCAGAAAAAGAAAGGACCCCACCAATAGGAAGGTCATCAACCTCCAACTCTCAGATTAGAAAACAACTGAAATTAGCGAAAAGTTCGAAAGTTCCGGGAGACCAGTGCTCTCACCCTAAACCAACAAAAACAGGTTCGGGCACCGTCCCCAACTCTGGTAACACTGCGTCGGTGGATGAGGGCCGCCACAGATGACACACTGCTCATGTCACTGATGCCGAGGCTGCTGCTGAAATTGCTGCTGTCGGGGGTACTGCTGCTGAGACTGCTGCCGCTGCTGGTGCTGCTGATACCGTGGCAACTGCTGCCGGGGCCCGCCTGACCTCTGGCGCCTCCGAAACCCACGACCCTGAGGATGGGGTCGTGGAGGTCTCGTAGGTCCCTGACGACTCGTCTGTCTCTCGTCATCCTGAGCTAGCCGCTTCGCCCCCGAAATTCCTGCGGGAGTAGGAGCCCCCTCGGCCTTCACCGCCTCTCCGTGCTCCGAACTCTGCCCCGAAAAACGATGTGGATCAGCCTGACGAAATCTCCTCAATAAATCCGACACCTCTCGCGGCTCGGCCGGGGTCAACTGTCCTACCGTCTCGGACTCCTGACCACTGGTAACCGGTGCAGTAGGGGCTGCCTGTGCTGCTGGTACAACTGGGGGTGCCACCGCTGGCGAGAAAGGTATAGAGGAACTCTCTGGAGGCGCTACCACCGGCTGTACTCTCTGTTCCATCATGCGCATCATCCGATCCATGGTCTCCTCCTGGCGCCGTAAAATCTCCACCTGGCGTCGGAGAGTCTCAGACAAATGGGCCATCTGAGCCCGAAGTTCCTGCCCCTCACTCTGCTAACCCTGAGGTGACTCCTCCTACTCAGGCTCATGGGAGAAGGAAGGCTGAGAACGCGTCCGCATCCTGCGTCGGGGAGGCATCGTGCCTACCTGCAATCCACAAGCAAACATCAAGACAACACCAAACAACACTCGACCCAATCTAGCGAAAGTCGAAGGCATGTCCCCCTTCCCGAAGCACTACGTTGTCTGCAGCCAACATAGTTGCCACAGAAGGAAGGCATGTCTATCACTCATCCCTATCCATTCGGGAGAGTTAGATACCCAATCCAGACTTTCGCTAAAAATCTCGGCTCTCACGTGGGTCATCCTAGGGTTTAACCATAAGCCTAGGGTTCCTAAGTCCTCAAGACCTGCACCCTAAGCTCTGATACCACTCTAATCTGTCACGCCCCGGGGTCAGAACTGTACCCCGGCTCGCCAACAGATCCGCCGCCCCTACAGGAAGCCTCGTAGAGACGTAGCGTCAAACCTGCAAAAATGGATTAGCTATACTAACAGATATCAGAGCAGTAAAGAAAACTAACTATGAGTAGAAAATAGTACAGTCTCTCCCAATATATACAACATATCCTCACCAAAATACAACAATCTCTCTAAAGAAACAAGAAAAGTACAACTCGATACCTCACTACATAATCTCTCAAACATGACACAACCAAAATATAAGGGTACCTCTATACACACTGAAGCTGAAGGGGGAAGGAATCTATCTCGCGACTCCCTTACCTCGGTCTGGAAGAGCAGGATCAGCAACTAGCACCGCAGGAACTGGAGCTGAAGTCCCTGGGGAAAAGACACCACGACGGGTGTGAGAACTACCTCCCACAGTAGTTCTCAGTGGGTGCCGCCAACAAGCCCGACGGCCTGCCCACTAAGTCTACTAGAGACAAAAGTAACAAAAGAAATGCAGTATGAAAAGCTGGAAAGTAAACATCTACTGCTACTATGCCTCTATCTACAATGCCCAAGGGAAAAGAACAGGAGGACGATATGCCACTACTGACACTCATCTCAGAATACCCAATCCAAACTGACTGCCACAACGGGCCCAGTCAAACCTGCGCCTACCTACCGCTGTAGGTATGTCCGGTACTCCAACCCGGTATCTAGCTCAATCTCCAAGCCGGTACTACAACCCGGTCTCGCCTACTCCGGAGTGGCACTCGAGGGGAGCGACCCGCTCGAGTCAAAGAACTGCGCAA
Source organism: Tillandsia fasciculata (assembly GCA_029168755.2). Taxonomy (NCBI): domain Eukaryota; kingdom Viridiplantae; phylum Streptophyta; class Magnoliopsida; order Poales; family Bromeliaceae; genus Tillandsia; species Tillandsia fasciculata. The sequence goes on along the minus strand of JAQOTM010000681.1, from coordinate 94,996 downwards.
CACTGTCAAGCACAAATATGGCACATGCAGGCTATGATCCAATCACTATCTCACTCACTGGCTAAAAATCCACACTGTCACTATGACCATGTCCCAAGGATCCCAGATCCACTATCACTATCACTATTACTATGCAAACTGGTCTACAGACTGCTACAGACACCACTCGGTCCCCAGACGCGAGTGCAAATGCAATCCCCAGCTAATAAACCTCCCAGCCCACGACTCGGGGAGAATCACTATGTCCAAAATGACGAGAGTACAAGTCCAGAATGACGAGAGCACTACTACTGTGGGAAAGCTAAGGTGGTGAATAATTCTGCATACATGTTCACATTTGCTGTAATTAATGTGCATGAAATAGTTAGTTAACAAACAATTAAGCTAAGTTGGGTTTTCATATTGCAAAACTTACCAAGAAGTCATCAGATATAGCAGCTAGCTACAGTGGTTTCAACATACAGTTTGCACAAATTATTTAACTCATATACTAACATGCATGCTATCATACTTGTAGAATTAGAGTGCAGTCCATAGATATTGCAAGCAGGATCACCCACCTGAACGCGCTAACTGTCCGGGGTCGCACAGATGAAAAGCCCAGAAACCGACAACTCCCAGATCCACAGTGCAAAGAGCACAGAAAAAGTGCTCTTACAATCCTGGGTACAACAACACCTCTCAATTATACATAATTCATACACACAATTACTATTCCAAAATCTGCAAACAAGGTTACTGTTCACACGCGAATTTCACCTGAAAATAAATTTCCTAAAATTCCAATAAAAATATCACGACGATCCTCGCGAAGTGTAGATGTCGATAGGCTCTTGAATCGTCGAATTCCGATGTCCGGATGAGGAGATAAAAATCCGCGAAGTGAGTGCTGTCCAGGAATCTCACAGCAAAACAGCGGCTCAGTAATGCCTCGAAATCCATGCCAAAAACCCAAATCTGGACAAAACCCTCAACACGAAAGTCGAAGATTTACCTCTCGTGAATCCAACGCCGCAAAAATTGCTGAAATCGGATGTCGGGGTAGCTCTGTGGAATTTTTGACCGAAATGCGACGATAACGGGCCTCCAACAGAAAATCGTCGCTCCGCACTTCGAGGTAGAAAACACAGTCGTCGCGGCTTCCAAAAGTTCTGAAATTTCACCAGGAGATTCTCAAGAGGAAGAGGAAGAAATCTTGTGAAGGGAGCAGAGGCAAATTCCCACGGGAAAAGGTGCAAAATCCCGGCCCAAGGTGGCCTATTTATAGGCTCCAAAGGAATCAGCCCAAAAAAGACAAGTCATTGGGCTCGGGCCCAAAGTTTCGGGCGCCCGAAAGTTTTCGGGCGCGCACAGTGCGGCCCGGCCCAAAACTTTCGGGCGCGCACAGTGCGGCCCGGCCCAATACACACCGTCGGACGGGATCCAAGATCACTCCGACCCGCCTCGGAGCCCGCCACGTGTCGCCCGAACAACGAACACCGAAGCGGGCCACTCACCGCCCGCCACGTGTCCGCTCCCCGGGCACAGTAAGGCGGTGGCGCCCGCCAATGAGCAGGCGCCACGTGTCCCCCCTGTTGACCGCCGACCGCGCGACGTGCGCGCCGGTTGCGCGACGTGGGTCGAACGTGGGCACGCTTCCCGAGGTACCAGCCCCGCGTTCCGTGCACCCCGCGTGCTGCACCCGCCAATGAGGGAGTGACACGTGTCCCCTCGGTTCACCGTGCACCAGAGCCGAAGATCTGTGGACCGCGCGCACAACACCGCACCAATCACAGGATGCCACGTGGCCTACGCTCGGTCCACCATGCACCCCGCCAAAGCCCGTGGACCGCGCCCGCTGCGCCGGCCAACCGAAGCGTGCCACGTGGCCCGTGCCCGGTGCACGCGCTCCGCGGTGGGCCGCGCCCCTGCGCCGCCGCCCGCCGCCGCGCTCCGCCGCTGCCGGCGCCCCTCCGGCCGCCGGAACAGTAACCCAAGCCTCGATTTCCGTGTTTTCGCGTCCGGGCTCCGAAAAATTCAAGTAAATAGTCCATTTCGCTCGTTTTCGCGCGCTGAATCCAAATCCGAGATCCGTTCGGCCAAATTCCACTTCTACAATTTTCCAAAATTTCCCGGAAGAGTAGACTTGATCCAATTTCCGTCCCGGGTCACATTCTTGGCTCCGATAAGCGCGCAAACACCTCACACACCCAAAATGGACTACCAGAAAAGAAAACAAGCTCTAACTTCCTCAGAAACTCAAATCTGGGGCCCGGCACGCACACACGCACTCCCAGAAGCCTCCAAAACAACAGTAAACCACAGTGTGGGGATTCGGGTCCTCACACACTGTCTCCATTTCTGGAGCAATCTTTCGAAGTTTTCGTCCTGTTCGTAAATTTCAGTACAAAGGTGAGAAAAGTGAGAGAAGTGTTGGTGCCGTTCCTGCTGTGGCTACAAAAACGAATGCTACCACTAACGAGACTCCTAAGGACGCAACCCCTAGTCCTAAACGTCACAACTACTCCCGAGGTGGCGTCTGTCCAAAGTCGCTGAAGCTGCTGCTGCTGGAAGGATACGCCGACAATCCGAGAAAACGAACTCCTCCAGTCCAACTCGCAGAAGGGTAACTGCTCTCATTCCATTATCAGTCGTAGCACTGCACCGCACCAACCAGTCCAACATGTGTGCTCAAACCAAGTCCTGAAGCTGTCCTTGAATCGTCACATCAGCCGGTGAAGTCCCAAGTCTCAACTGCACTGATCATACACCGCGAACCTCCTCAACTCGTAGGATACAGGGAAGAATCCAATTGCTAAAACATGTAGCATAATTTCCTAACCCACACCCATGCAAAGATGCTGATGCAGATGCTCAACTAATAATGCAGAAGGATGCAGCGGTATCGAAATGCTCAACTCAGCTAACAGAAATAAATCATACCTGCCGCGACATGATCCGCTGCCGGGGTGTCCTCCACCAGGGCTGCATAAACCCGTCCGCTGGGTGCTGAAGATCGTCGTCCCGTCTGTCCCGACGTCGTACCCCACTCTGTCTGACGGTGTACCGGAGGGGCTTCCGCTTCTTGAACTGGCAAGGGAGGTGCTGTAGCAAGGGGTCGCACTGACAAAATGGCCTGAGGGCAAGCTGCGCGGAAATGTCCCAACTCTCCACAGAGGAAACACCGCCCCCGTCTCTGATCACACTGCGACGGTGGATGAGGCCCGCCACAGATGACACACCGCTCCTGTCGCTGCTGCTGATACTGCTGCTGCTGTGGGGGCCCACCTGATCTCCGGCGCCTACGAAACCCACGACCCTCAGGATGAGATCGTGGAGGTCTCGGAGGTCCCTGCCGACTAGACTGCCCCTCATCCACCGGCGCCGGGCGCTTCGCCCCTGGAATCGTTACAGGGGCTGGAGCCACCTCTGCCATGACTGCCTCTCCAGACTCAACATATAACGCCTGCTCCATCGAAGCCTCTAATATCTGCAATCTGCGAGAGCGAACAAGCTGATAAATGTCCCGCCGCAGCCCCCGCTCAAACATGTAAATCTGGTGAGCCTCATCCCTGGCCACGTGAGGCATACTAGCTATCAACTGATTGAATTCAGCTATGTTTGCATGCACGGGCCGATCTCCCTGGCGGAGACTCCTCAGCTGCTCCTCCAATCTCTGCCGTACACTCTCAGGAAAGAAGGCCCCCAAAAGAAGACTGCGGAACTCCGCCCAAGTGAGAAGCTGCGACCCAGGCGGACCAGCGGGTCGCACACGCCGCCACCAAGCCTCGGCGTTGCCCTCCAGAAAATGCGCTGCCAAGAAGACCCGAAACCGATCCTGAACGAACAAACTCTCAAAGTGACGCTCCATGGCCGTAACCCAAGTCTCGGCCTCCCACGGCTCAGCACCCAGACCAGAGAAATGAGGTGGATCGAACCGGCGAAACCTCATCAACAGATCCACCGCTGCACACTGCTCAGAAGAAGTAAAAGGTCCCGTCGACCCAGACGGTGGTCTGCACGAAACCGGCTCGACAGGAACTGCCGGTGCTGACGGAATCACAGGGGGCGCTGCAGCTGGCGAAGAGGGCACAGGCGAACTCTCAGGGGGTGCTACCACAGGCTGTGACCTCTACTCTAACATAAGCATCATCCGACCCAAGGCCTCCTCCTGGCGTCGGGAAGTCTCCTCCTGGCGCTGCGAGGCCTCCTCCTGGCGCCGTGAAGTCTCCTCCTGGCGCCGAACAACCTCAGACAACTAAGCCATCTGTGCCCGAAGCTCCAGCACCTCACTCGGCTGACCCCGTGCTGGCTCCTCCTGCCCAGGCTCATCGGAGGGGGAAGGCTGAGAACGCGTCTGTACCCTGCGTCGGGGAGGCATCGTGCCCACCTGCAATCCACATGCAAACATCAGGACAATACCAAACAACACTCGACCCAATCTAGCGAAAGTCTAAGACATGTCATCCATTCCTTAGCATTATGTTGTCTGCAGCCAACATAATCGCTTAGGAGAATAAACATGCCAATCACTCATCCCGTCCCTTGGGAGAGGTATAAAACTCAATCAGGACTCTCGCTAACAGTCACGACTCTCACGTAGTCCTCCTAGTGTCCAACCACAAGCCTAGGGTTTCTAAGTCCCCAATGACGTATATCCTAGGCTCTGATACCACCTAATCTGTCACGCCCCGGCGTCGAAACTGCGACCCGGGCTCGCCAACAGATCCGCCGCCCATACGGGAAGCCCCGTATAGACGAAGCGACAACCTGCAAAAGATCAACTATACTATACAGATATCAGAGCTGAAAGTAAAACTGCTAGGAATAAAAACTAAGTGAACAACTACAACCCTCAATAGTACAAACCAACCTCACCAAAATACAGAAATCTCACGAGCAGTAAAATAAATACAACTCTATACCTCACTACAAAGTTCTCTCAACATGAACTCTCAAAAGTAATAAGGGTACATCTACTCTCAGGACGACGACTGGTAGGGATCTAGCTCGCGACTCCCTTACCTCGATCAGAAGAAGCAGCAACAGGAGCAACTGGAACAGGAGTAGAAGTCCCTGTGGGAAAAGACACCACGATGGGTGTGAGAACTACGTCCCAAGTAGTTCTCAGTGGGTGCCGCCAACAAGCCCGACGGTCTGCCCACTAAGTCTACTAGAGGCATAAAGTAACAATATAAAACTGAAATGAAAGGGCTGGAAAAGTAACTCTAAAGCTACTATGCCTCTATCTAGATGCTCAAGAAAATGGAACAGATGGAAACATGATGCATCTACTAACACACACAATATACTCACCAAATCTATACTGACTGCCGCAAAGGGTCCAGTCAAACCTGCGCCCACCTACTGCCGCACATCCTCAACAGGACGGGTCTACCGTAGGGTGTCCGTGAAAACTGGCCCAGCCAGAGGGACGGCGTCGACAAGTCGCGATAGCAAGTAACAGGCCCAACTCCGGAGTGGCTCTCGAGGGGAGCGACCCCACCGAGGAAAGTATCCGCGTATCTCTGTCGAGCTCAATATGGCTCATGCAGGCTAAAGTCCAAACCACGATCAACAAGATCGACAACGACACCAACGCTCACACACAGGCTGGAAAACCACACAGCCGGGGGCCACCGTCCACCAGACGGCTCCCACAACAGAACACTAAACTCACAGGAAAGACCGACACCATAAGGGTTCGGAAACCCGATAGGCCGGTGCTTAGAACCCTATCAAACAAGAACAGACTCTAGGCTCCGCCTATCGAAGTTCCCGACCCCCTTATAGTTCGGGAACACAACAACTCGGTACAACACGCAGAAGACACCAACAGGGCCCGAAAGTCCCGGGAGACCTACACCTACAACCCTATCAAACAAGAACAGGTTCCAGGCTCGGCCCCCGTGGCTTTCGTCCCGACAAAGGAACGGCCCCTAGAACCCAGACCACTCGAATCCTTTCGAGTGGGGAGATTTACAGGAAAAAGGTGACATTTGTTATTGAAAATCGTTTTGATCTAGAAGAAATCCATATTTAATGATTTTAGTTCTTTTTAGAAAAACAGTTAGAAAAATAAGTGTTTTACCCAAACCCCGAAGGGCTGATGCCTTTGTCCAATCAAACAAGAACAGACTCCAGCGGCCCTTCGATGCTTGGAAGAAAACATTGGTAGACTAAAATCATGTGTATGTCGAAAAGGGTTCTGGGTTCTAGGTCTGGCTAACACAAGTAAACAACTGCCACTAACACAGTGGCGACAACCCAAACAGGGGAAAAACAAGATCTCTCGGTCCACCGTTTACCCCAAACGGTTCCCGATACAGATAAGCGATCCACAACATCTACCAGACACCACTCTGCTCCCAAGCACGAGTGCAAATGCATCCCACACTAAAAAGAAGGCCCGACCGCTCGGCCCACTACCCGGGCGAGGAGAACACTAAGTCCAGGAATGAAACATAAGGTGTGGATGTCTAAACATAAAATAACCCTAGCCCAAGTGAGGGTTTTCTACTGGTCTGGTTACACATGCAACATATGACGGGGGTGCTAGGACAAGTTCCAAAAGAACAAATATTTAACAGGTAGTAGGAAGCAGAAGAGATCATACGATCATCAGGTAAATACAAGGAAATAATAACATCCAAACTCTAACATGCTATCCAGTCAAATCCTTATCATGCATGATTCTATATCAATAGAATTAGCGCACAGTCCATAGGTCCTGAAAGCAAAGCCACCCACCTGAAGACGCTAATTGTCCGGAGTCGTACAGCTGAGAAAACCAGGAAAAAATCAACTCTATGTCCAACAGGTCCAGCACAGTCCACAATCTGTCACGCCCCGGGTGTAAACCAGAACCCGGGCTCAAACACAGATCCGCCGAGCACACGGTATTTCCCGTGTACACGAAGCGCTGGTAACCTGCTCAGATATAAGAAATAATATAATAAAGGAGCATACAACAGAGCTAACTAAAACTAAAACATCTCAGACAAAAGCTGGAAAGTAAAAGTACAATAAAGCTCTCAAATAAGTACAAGTGTCTCTCCCAGCTCACGAAGTAAATACAACCAGCTGGCAGAAGCCAGACCCAAAATAACAAAAAAATACAACTGTCTGAGAGTACAGGGGATACATCCAAAACTACAAAGCTCGAAACCCGGGAAGTATCTATCTAATCAGCTATCCTCTTACCTCGATCCTGGGTAGAGGGTCCCGCAAATCCCGCAGAAGACTCTGCAAAACAAAGAGGGAAAGAAAAGAGAAAACAGTGGGGGGTGAGAACTACCATAAAAACAGTAGCCTCCCCTAGTGGGTAGACCTCAAACTCGAGCATGCCCACTAGGACTATCAGAGGTGGAAAAATAACACAAGGTGGTAAGCTATAAGTAAAACTACTGATGAAGAGCTACCCCTATCATGCCTCAAAGATGCCTAGCTAAAGGAATAGCTAATGATATGGACCAGGATGTCACAGACTACAAGACCAACCCAATCGAACACCAGTAACACTGGTACTGCCTGCTCTGCTGTCCTCTCAAGAACAAGTAACTGATCGGCACCCGGCACGATCCCAAAAGTATCCAAACGACCGGCACACGGCACGGCCCTAAAAGTATCCAACCGACCGGCACACGGCACGGCCCTAAAGTATCCAACCGACCGGCACACGGCACGGCCCTAAGCCTACTCCGGAGTGGCACTCGAGGGGAGCGACCCACACGAGTAAAGTATGTAACCATAAGTATCTGATGTAGTAGGACTGGATCAAGACTCTAAACATGTGGGTAAGACCATCCACTAAAGAAGCCCGATCCCTCACCTCCAATCTGATGCAATAATAATAATAATACTAATAAGCCGGTCAACCGCCCCCAGTCCGCGGTTGCCGCAACACCCAATCATCAATCCCCAACTGTTCCAACTCTGAACATCTGACTACACAATCCCCTAAAACTAGACATCAGGAGAATGAATAAAAAGCATGGTTTCTCCTAAGTCAATTCCAGCATGTATGTGTAGCAGAAAAAGGTGGCCTAACTAGATGACCATTCAAGCATGCAAAGTCCTTTACTTGATAAAATCATTTCAATTATTCTAACATATGCAACATTAAGTATTTGGAACCTCTAATGTATACGTGGCATGACATATGATTCATGATACAATTTGGATGCATAATCTACTATCAAGTCTCCCCTCTTTACAACATGAATTCTAACCACATGCTCAACCTTCACTTAACATACAACATGATATGGCTATAGCATTATTTTCATATAATTAAACTACATATCTAAAACATGGAAATACCGCTCACTAACTTGTAGCTTGCTAACAATGCAAATATTATCAAAGGAATCTTAATCTCATACAAGCATGCTTGTGTCACGCCCCCGGGGGTTTTTGAGTCTTTTGATGCGGAAAACGTGTCTATTTTTTTTTTTTTTTTTTTTTTTCTTTTAACAAGGTAGCTTACACTTCACCCCGGTGCGTGCCAGACCGCCACATACACGAATTCACTCCGTCCACGGACAGAGTCTCCTTCGTATATGCACGGCGTCTCTTTACAACTTATAAATCATTCATAAACAACACACATCAACCAACAACCATACAGTAGACATTCAACATAATCAGAGTTTAACCATTTAATCCAAAGTATGTTATTTAAGCGGCGTCCGTGTTTGGAAAAGATAAAACCCAGAGTTGTAAAACCCGTGCCCACACGGCACTTCCCTTTTTAGAAAACATTTTCGCAAACCTTTATCTTCTCATAAAAACATGCCGCGAATGAAGCATAAGGAAAAACACTACTAGTAACATGAAACATAAGGGGTCACCACATCCACAATGCTAACTAAAACATGTCCTGAAATAAAGTAATCCACAAGCAAAACTGAAAGTATCATAAATAGGAAATGAGTCATAAGTACGATAACCAAGATTCCGACTACGATCCTCACGTCGCAGTCCCACCGCCACCCGGCTAACGCACCTAGAAATACCTGTCACGGAGTGGGTAAAGTCAGTGACAAACAAAGTAGATGTGTAACAGTATCAAGGGGAATGAATCATACAAAATGCACCGACTACACCATAACCTTTCGTTAAACAATTGCAAATTAGTTTACCCTGGGCACCTTTCCCAGACTGTCGGGGAGACTAAAGTCCCCCCTCGTGCACAAACACCTACTTGATGCTTTTACCTCTCACTCGCGGTGCTGGTGTGACGATTCAGCTGGCGCGAAGAGGTCCCCGCTTGCACCTTACCTTTGCGGGGCACACGGGTCATAAAGACCACTTTTCCGGAAAAGTACACCCATGCGGAGGCCAATCCGCCTGTGTACGTGCAGCATCCGAAACCGGATTGCCAAGATTGGCGTGTACTGGGCACCGCGACCGCAGCCGCACATTTATTAGATAATTAACAACAATCGAAAGGTTAAACTATCCATCTACTTTGTTAGGTAATTTAAGGAGTACTTTTAATGATGATAGATGCACTTACAGCACCGGTTGCACTCATCGCAACCGTACCCACCTTATTGGAGAGAAATCGGAACACCAATATCCTTCGCGCTCTCCCGCTGTGTACCCGGACCTAAGAAAAGTCCGCACGGATAAACTATGGTCAAAACACATACTAACACCTTGAAAACGGAAAACCCCACACCTTACATTTTAACGAAAAAGTCCCGGCACCGTCCGGTCGCAAAACCGGACTTTCGCCCGCACCGCCGTCGCCGCCCGTCGGAGCCCCGCGCGGCTCGGACCCGCGCGGCGGGCTCCGCGGGCGGTGCCCGAGCGGCGCCCGCGCGCCCCCGCGCGGGCGGAGCCCGCGCGGCGCCCGCGGGGCGGGCCCCGCGCGGCGCCCGCGCGGGTGCGGGCCCGCGCGGCGCCCGTGCGGCGCCCGCGCGGGTGCAAGCCCGCGCGGCGCCGCGCGGGTGGAGCCCCGCGCGGCGCCCGCGCGGATGCGGGCCCGCGCGGGTGCCCGCGCGGGCGGGGCCCCGCGCGGAGCCCCGCGCGGACGCGGGCCCGCGCGGGCGGGGCCCGCGCGCGGCGCACCGCGCGGTGCCCGCGCGGTAGCCCGCGCGGGCGGGGCCCCGCGCGGCGCACCGCGCGGTGCCCGCGGGGCGCGGGCCCGCGCGGCGCCCCGCGGGCGCCCGCGCGGGCACAGCCCGCGCGGCGCCCGCGCGGGTCGCCCACGCGGCGCCCCGCGCGGCGGGGCCGCCCCCCGCGCGACGCCCGCACGGGTCGCCCGTGCGGCGCCGCGCGCGGGTTCGCCCGTGCGTCGCGCGATCCGTGCGCCTTCCCCGTGCACGATTAATTTTATTTTATTTTATTTTATTTATCTACTCCGCAAAACTAACAACAAAGATAGTTGGAAAAGCCCCAAATAATTTTCTAAAAATTATTTGCTCACCGAGGATTGTTGGGAGGGTCGCCCGGTCTCGTTCTTGCCTTCGAGTCGACGTTTGGGGCGATCGGCTCCTTCCCTTTTCCTTTTCCTTTCTCCGGTTAAGGTTCTTTTCTTTCTTTGGGGTCTCGGTACGTACGAAAGAGGAGGGTTTGGGGAGGCGGAGAAATAAAAATAGGGTTTGCTCGGTAAGCGGGGAAATAAATACCCTATTTATTTATCCTTGCATTCCCTTTCCGCATACGCACCGTCAAAATCCCTTTCGGGTATTTTGACCCGATTAATTAATTTACCAATTAATTAATCCCTACCGATCCGATTAATTAATTTACCAATTAATTAATCCCTACCGATCCGATTAATTAATTTACCAATTAATTAATCCCCACCGATAACCCTATTTAATTAATCGTTTAATTATTATCCTCACCGTCAATTCCCCAAATTGATCGTTAATTTCTTTATTTACGTATGTAGGAACCTATAATCCCCCGATTCTGTTTCTCAAGAGAATATCCAACTGACGAGATATTTCTCAACTTTAAATCCTGACCACCGATTAATTAATCACCTTTATTAATTAATCTTGGGAAATCAAATTCCCAGTTGGATTCCAATTACCCGGATATTTAAATCTCAAATATCCGATTCCCGGTCACCGATTATTTAACCACCTTTATTAAATAATCAAGGGAAAAAAAACCAACTCCCAACTTAAATATCCGGATTTTATCTCTTATTCAATCCGTGAGATAAAATCCCTTAATTCAAATCCCTTAACTAAAATATCCTGATTTTATCCCTTCCCAATCCATGAGATAAAATCCCATACTTTTCAATTAAATATCCTGATTTTTATCCCTCTCTTATCCATGAGATAAAAGTCCCACCGATTTAAATCCTACAATTAATTCGTACGTAGGAGGATTTAAATTTCGTCACCGGATAATTAATTAATTAATTAATTAATTATCCTTACGAGATGACCCACCTTATCTATTTCGGGTGCAAGTTATTTTGCACGGTTTCCGATGCGCGACTAATAACCGCATCGCTAAGGACCCCGTTCCGGGAGATCCCGATATCGGATTTCGAATCCGATCGCACCGTCGGTCATCGTTTTTCGCGCCCTATCGCAGAAAAATACACACACCTCGCCCGGCCGACTTTCAAAAATTAAATAATTTTATTCCGCTTAAGGCCTAAGCGATTACATGTGAGTTCGAAAATGCCCCAAAGGGTCGGGTCACTACACCACTCACACTTTATAAAAAGTTTCGTCCCGAAACTTAAACTCAAACCTCACTTAAACAACTCGGGAAAACATTCCCTCATCTTTGATTCCAGTTCCCACGTCGCCTCGCGCTCTTCGTGGTTGCTCCACTGGACTTTCACATAGGGGATCGTTCGGTTGCGTAGCTTCTTGTCCTCTCTTGCCAAAATCCGCACCGGCGTCTCCTCGACGCTCAAGTCCTCCCGCAGCTCAATGGTGGAGGCATCCAAGGCATGAGAGGGGTCTGCCAGGTACTTTCGGAGCATCGAAACGTGGAACACGTTGTGGACTCGTTCGAGGTTCGGGGGCAGGGCCAACCGGTACGCCACCGGTCCTACGCGCTCCAGGATTTCGAACGGTCCCACGTATCGGGGGCTCAACTTCCCCTTTATGCCGAAGCGTCGGTTCCCCTTGGAGGGTGAAACCCTGAGCAGCACGTGCTCGCCCACCATGAATTCTAAGTCTCGGCGTCTGTTATCTGCATAGCTTTTCTGTCTGCTTTGGGCGGTCAGCAGCCTTTGTTTAATCAAACGCACCTTTGCTTCGGTCTCCTCCACCAGATCTGGGCCCAGAAACTTTCGCTCACCTAAGTCATCCCAGCATATCGGAGACCGACAGCGGCGCCCGTACAGGGCCTCGTACGGCGCCATCTGAATACTGGCCTGGTAACTGTTGTTGTAGGCAAATTCTACCAGGGGCAGACACCGTGCCCACCCTTCGCCCAAGTCCAGAACGCATGCTCGAAGCATGTCTTCCACGATCTGTATCACCCGCTCCGATTGCCCATCGGTTTGCGGATGAAAAGCTGTGCTGAAGTGCAACTTGGTCCCCATCGCTTGTTGCAAACTTCGCCAAAAGTTCGACACAAAACGTGTGTCTCTGTCCGACGTGATGGATGTCGGTACACCGTGCAACCTTACTATCTCATCGAGGTACGTTTGCGCCAGTCGTTCCCGGGTCCACGTCGTGTGTATGGGCAAAAAGTGGGCCGATTTCGTCAAACGGTCCACGATCACCCATATCGCATCGTGTCCCTGTGGCGATCTCGGGAAACCGGTCACAAAATCCATGGTAATCATGTCCCATTTCCACTCGGGCATCGGTAAAGGTTGCAATTTCCCCGCCGGCCGTTGATGTTCGGCCTTTACCCGTTGGCACACTAAGCAGTGAGCCACGAATCGGGTCACGTCTTCCTTCATTTTGGGCCACCAGAAGGTTTGCTTGACGTCCTTGTACATCTTGGTTCCTCCGGGATGCGCCGCATACGGGGCAGTATGCGCCTCCCGTAGGATTTCTTCCTTGAGTTCCGACAGATCCGGTACGCAGATTCGTCCGCGAAATCGTATCGCACCGTCGGAGCTCACCACGAAGTCGCCCTCCTTGTCGGCGGTTATTCTACTTCGCACCAGCTGGAGTTGATCATCAGTCGATTGGCCTTCGAGAATCCTGTCCAGCAGAGTAGGTCTGACCACCAGCGTCAGAAGTTGGGCGACTGTCCCTGCAGGTACCACCTCTAGTCTCAATCGCGAGAACTCCGCGATTAGACTATCCTGCTGCGTAATGGCGCTTACATCCGCTTCCGCGGCCTGTCCTTTGCGACTCAGGGCGTCGGCCACCACGTTGGCCTTTCCCGGGTGGTAGTGGATCGTCAGATCGTAATCCTTTAACAGCTCAAGCCACCGCCTTTGTCGCAAATTTAGCTCCCTTTGGGTGAAAAGGTACTTGAGGCTCTTATGATCTGAGTACACATTACAGTGTGCCCCGTACAGGTAGTGCCTCCAGAGCTTGAGCACAAACACCACCGCTGCGAGTTCCAAATCATGCACGGGGTAGTTCCGCTCGTAGTCCTTGAGCTGCCTTGATGCATAGGCGATTACCTTCCCCCGTTGCATGAGTACTCCACCCAATCCATTTCGCGACGCGTCGCAATACACTTCGTAATCCTCCCCAGGTTCTGGCAGGGCGAGGATCGGAGCCCGCGTCAACCTGTCCTTGAGCTCCTCGAAGCTTCTTTGACACTTGTCCGTCCAGACAAACTTCTCCCCCTTTTTCGTCAAACGGGTTAAGGGGGTGGCTATCTTGGAGAAACCTTCCACAAAGCGCCGGTAGTACCCGGCTAATCCCAGGAAGCTTCGAATCTCCGTCACCGTCGTCGGTTGGGGCCAGTCCGTCACCGAATCTATCTTCTTTGGGTCCACCGCGACTCCAGCCGCCGAGATCACATGCCCCAAGAAACCGACCTCACGGAGCCAAAACTCACACTTTTTGAGTTTGGCGTAGAGTTTCTTTTCCCTAAGGGTCTGGAGGACTGTGCGCAGATGTTCTTCGTGTTCCTCGTCCGTACGGGAGTAAATGAGGATATCGTCAATGAAGACCACCACGAACAAGTCCAAGAAGGGTTTGAATACCCTGTTCATCATGTCCATAAACACCGCCGGGGCATTAGTGAGCCCGAATGGCATTACCATAAACTCGTAATGGCCATAGCGAGTACGGAAAGCCGTTTTGGGGATGTCCTCCCCCTTGACTCGGACCTGATGATAACCCGACTGCAGGTCGATCTTTGAGAACACCATCGCCCCCCGTAACTGATCGAAGAGGTCATCGATCCTTGGAAGGGGGTACTTATTCTTGATCGTCACCTTATTTATCTCCCGGTAGTCGATGCACAACCGGAGACTTCCGTCCTTCTTCCTCACAAACAGGACGGGCGCGCCCCAAGGTGACGCGCTTGGTCTGACGAAACCCTTAACCAAAAGGTCCTCCAACTGTGCCTTGAGTTCCTTCAGTTCCGCGAAGGCCATCCTGTACGGTGCCTTGGTGATGGGCTTGGTGCCGGGGAGCAGTTCAATTGGGAAGTCAACCTCTCGTTCCGGCGGCATTCCGGAAAGCTCCGCCGCATCCGGCAATTTCCTTACCACTAAGCCTCAAATGTCGAATCGTCGGCACTAACCATTAACCCCAAAAGCCTGAGCTTTCAGGGGTGCGCATCCGATTCACTTATAGTGGTATACTCCGCACCACGGATCTCGACCAGACCCAACCCACCTGGATGTTGGGTCTATTGTTGGGCCTCTTGCCGTTAGGTCTATTATGGACCGCAGCCTACTCAACCTTTCAGGCTCACCTAACCCAACTCACTAGTCCCTTGGGCCTATTGTCTCAAGGTAGAAAGTTCGACCTATTTGACCCATAATAAAGGGCCAACACCAAAGACGACTAAGTCTTCGCATCTTTATTGGGCAGGAAAGTACAGACTATTTGCTCCTAAGGGTTCTCCTGGGGTCAAGACCCACATTACTCTTCGTAAGGGGTCTTTCCTGCTACTACTTCCCTCGGGTAGTGCGTCCTTTGTCGTGTCATCGCATAGGACCCCTTATCCGTGTCGCGACTCCAAAGAATCATTCCCGGGTTCGGGGCAGTAAAAACGGAACTGTCCCAGTTTGTCACGATAGAAGCAAAGGTCGTGCTTCCGGAATGAATACTTTCCCCCGTGGTGCTCCTCTGTAGATGATGCATGGCCGGTCTCCACTAGAAAATCCCCCTCCTGAGAAGGGCTGGGGTCGTTTCTTATCCCTGCCGTGTCCTGAGCTCTCCCGTCGGGCTTGAGACATCGTAATTCGCGCTCCACCGCAGTGGCTCTATCGTTCACCTCCTGGAAGGTGTGCAAACCCGCCGTTTGCACTACCTTGAAGATGTCGCTCCACAAGGGTTACTAACTGCCCGGCCATCTCTTGTAGCCGTTGTCGGAGAAGCTGATACTCCGCCGCTGTTCGCACCATACTCTTTGCCCCTGCGTTCTCCGCTGATAACCCATTTCGGGCCATCGTCCGCTTGTAACAAAGAAACCACGTTAGGCCTAAGGTTATCACCCTAGCACCTAGACTTACGAACACACCTACATTACGTTCCCGTTTTCCCGTACTCTCACGTACTACACCTACACCTTGGTTATCTCATTTCCCATTTGCTTGTGGCACCTAGCACTGTGGATGTAAACCTCGTCTACTATGGTTGTGGTTGTATTTTCTCTGATACCATTTAATCTGTCACGCCCCCGGGGGTTTTTGAGTCTTTTGATGCGGAAAACGTGTCTATTTTTTTTTTTTTTTTTTTTTCTTTTAATAAGGTAGCTTACACTTCACCCCGGTGCGTGCCAGACCGCCACATACTCGAATTCACTCCGTCCACGGACAGAGTCTCCTTCGTGTATGCACGGCGTCTCTTTACAACTTATAAATCATTCATAAACAACACACATCAACCAACAACCATACAGTAGACATTCAACATAATCAGAGTTTAACCATTTAATCCAAAGTATGTTATTTAAGCGGCGTCCGTGTTTGGAAAAGATAAAAACCCAGAGTTGTAAAACCCGTGCCCACACGGCACTTCCCTTTTTAGAAAACATTTTCGCAAACCTTTATCTTCTCATAAAAACATGCCGCGAATGAAGCATAAGGAAAAACACTACTAGTAACATGAAACATAAGGGGTCACCACATCCACAATGCTAACTAAAACATGTCCTGAAATAAAGTAATCCACAAGCAAAACTGAAAGTATCATAAATAGGAAATGAGTCATAAGTACGATAACCAAGATTCCGACTACGATCCTCACGTCGCAGTCCCACCGCCACCCCGGCTAACGCACCTAGAAATACCTGTCACGGAGTGGGTAAAGTCAGTGACAAACAAAGTAGATGTGTAACAGTATCAAGGGGAATGAATCATACAAAATGCACCGACTACACCATAACCTTTCGTTAAACAATTGCAAATTAGTTTACCCTGGGCACCTTTCCCAGACTGTCGGGGAGACTAAAGTCCCCCCTCGTGCACAAACACCTACTTGATGCTTTTACCTCTCACTCGCGGTGCTGATGTGACGATTCAGCTGGCGCGAAGAGGTCCCCGCTTGCACCGTTACCTTTGCGGGGCACACGGGTCATTAGAGACCACTTTTCCGGAAAAGTACACCCATGCGGAGGCCAATCCGCCTGTGTACGTGCAGCATCCGAAACCGGATTGCCAAGATTGGCGTGTACTGGGCACCGCGACCGCAGCCGCACATTTATTAGATAATTAACAACAATCGAAAGGTTAAACTATCCATCTACTTTGTTAGGTAATTTAAGGAGTACTTTTAATGATGATAGATGCACTTACAGCACCGGTTGCACTCATCGCAACCGTACCCACCTTATTGGAGAGAAATCGGAACACCAATATCCTTCGCGCTCTCCCGCTGTGTACCCGGACCTAAGAAAAGTCCGCACGGATAAACTATGGTCAAAACACATACTAACACCTTGAAAACGGAAAACCCCACACCTTACATTTTAACGAAAAAGAACCCGGCACCGTCCGGTCGCAAAACCGGACTTTCGCCCGCACCGCCGTCGCCGCCCGTCGGAGCCCCGCGCGGCTCGGACCCGCGCGGCGGGCTCCGCGGGCGGTGCCCGAGCGGCGCCCGCGCGGCCCCGCGCGGGCGGAGCCCCGCGCGGCGCCCGCGCGGGTGCGGGCCCGCGCGGCGCCCGTGCGGCGCCCGCGCGGGTGCAAGCCCGCGCGGCGCCGCGCGGGTGGAGCCCCGCGCGGCGCCCGCGCGGATGCGGGCCCGCGCGGGTGCCCGCGCGGGCGGGGCCCCGCGCGGAGCCCCGCGCGGACGCGGGCCCGCGCGGGCGGGGCCCCGCGCGGCGCACCGCGCGGTGCCCGCGCGGTAGCCCGCGCGGGCGGGGCCCCGCGCGGCGCACCGCGCGGTGCCCGCGCGGGCGCGGGCCCGCGCGGCGCCCCGCGGGCGCCCGCGCGGGCACAGCCCGCGCGGCGCCCGCGCGGGTCGCCCACGCGGCGCCCCGCGCGGCGGGGCCGCCCCCCGCGCGACGCCCGCACGGGTCGCCCGTGCGGCGCCGCGCGCGGGTTCGCCCGTGCGTCGCGCGATCCGTGCGCCTTCCCCGTGCACGATTAATTTTATTTTATTTTATTTTATTTATCTACTCCGCAAAACTAACAACAAAGATAGTTGGAAAAGCCCCAAATAATTTTCTAAAAATTATTTGCTCACCGAGGATTGTTGGGAGGGTCGCCCGGTCTCGTTCTTGCCTTCGAGTCGACGTTTGGGGCGATCGGCTCCTTCCCTTTTCCTTTTCCTTTCTCCGGTTAAGGTTCTTTTCTTTCTTTGGGGTCTCGGTACGTACGAAAGAGGAGGGTTTGGGGAGGCGGAGAAATAAAAATAGGGTTTGCTCGGTAAGCGGGGAAATAAATACCCTATTTATTTATCCTTGCATTCCCTTTCCGCATACGCACCGTCAAAATCCCTTTCGGGTATTTTGACCCGATTAATTAATTTACCAATTAATTAATCCCTACCGATCCGATTAATTAATTTACCAATTAATTAATCCCTACCGATCCGATTAATTAATTTACCAATTAATTAATCCCCACCGATAACCCTATTTAATTAATCGTTTAATTATTATCCTCACCGTCAATTCCCCAAATTGATCGTTAATTTCTTTATTTACGTATGTAGGAACCTATAATCCCCCGATTCTGTTTCTCAAGAGAATATCCAACTGACGAGATATTTCTCAACTTTAAATCCTGACCACCGATTAATTAATCACCTTTATTAATTAATCTTGGGAAATCAAATTCCCAGTTGGATTCCAATTACCCGGATATTTAAATCTCAAATATCCGATTCCCGGTCACCGATTATTTAACCACCTTTATTAAATAATCAAGGGAAAAAAAACCAACTCCCAACTTAAATATCCGGATTTTATCTCTTATTCAATCCGTGAGATAAAATCCCTTAATTCAAATCCCTTGACTAAAAATATCCTGATTTTATCCCTTCCCAATCCATGAGATAAAATCCCATACTTTTCAATTAAATATCCTGATTTTTATCCCTCTCTTATCCATGAGATAAAAGTCCCACCGATTTAAATCCTACAATTAATTCGTACGTAGGAGGATTTAAATTTCGTCACCGGATAATTAATTAATTAATTAATTAATTATCCTTACGAGATGACCCACCTTATCTATTTCGGGTGCAAGTTATTTTGCACGGTTTCCGATGCGCGACTAATAACCGCATCGCTAAGGACCCCGTTCCGGGAGATCCCGATATCGGATTTCGAATCCGATCGCACCGTCGGTCATCGTTTTTCGCGCCCTATCGCAGAAAAATACACACACCTCGCCCGGCCGACTTTCAAAAATTAAATAATTTTATTCCGCTTAAGGCCTAAGCGATTACATGTGAGTTCGAAAATGCCCCAAAGGGTCGGGTCACTACAGCTTGATACATCCACAATTAGTAACACATGATCAAGGCATTCCAATAGGCCTAGTGACATTCACAAGTAGGAGGTTCACAACATCACCCACCTCGAGCGCTAATCCAAGTCCCCAAATGCGAATCTCTCGCTCTGTCACGCCCCGGGGTCGAAACTGCGACCCGGGCTCGCCAACAGATCCGCCATCTGTACGGAAACTGCCGTACAGACGAAGCGTCTACCCTGCAAAAGATCTATAGCTAAACATGCATCAGAGCTGAAAAGAACTAAATAGCTACAGAAATCCACTGAACATCTGATATAAATAAAATCTCCATACAAGGTCTCTCAGCTACATAAGTACATGAAATCCTCACAGATCTCTCAGAATGTCCAGTACAAAAGTAGAGTCATAAAATATACAGGGTACATCTACCTCTGACTCTCAGTGCTGGTAAGGAACTAAACGGCCACGTCCTCACCTCGATCAGCTGTCTCCGCGCGAGCTAAGCCGGAACAGCAGCCTCAGGAAACCTGTCACCGCAGCGGGTGTGAGAACTACTGCAAAGGTAGTTCCCAGTGGGTACCGTCTCAATATCCACGGTATGCCCACTAAGTCTACCGGAGGCACAACAGATAGGTATGCAAACAGATAGATAGATAGATAGATAAAAGCTGAAAGAAACTATAGCTATCATGTCTCAATCATCATGCTCAAGAAACTCTACAATGATGAAGATGTGCATACACTCGCTACTGCTAAAATGCCTCAAGTATCATGCTCAAAGGAAAACTCATCTATGAACATGCTATGAAACTCACTCACACATATCACCCAATCGCAATGACTGTCCCTCTTTGGACCAGTCAATCAATCAAGCCTGCGCTCATCTACTGCCGCACATCCCGTAGGAACGGACTTACGTAGGCATCCACTGCCGCACATCCCGGAGGAACGGACTTACGTAGGGTGTCCCACTAGGACTATCTCAGTAATCGCATCGCAGCCTCGTCAGGCTCGGTATCATCATCGCACCCGGGGCGTAGCTCGAGGGGAGCGACCCCACCGAACTCAAGTATCTCAAGTATCTCATAACTGGCATAAAAGCCAGGCTCAGCAGGCTATAATCCACGATCAAACAGATCGGATCTCAATGCTCAACTAGCATACTCAGTCGGAGAACCCTCAACGACTCAAACTGATAATCCTCGATCAAACAGATCGGAACTCAATGCTCAACTAGCATACTCAGCCGGAGAAAGACTCCACGACTCGAACAGGAAAAGCCCAAACACTCTCACAACTATGTCGGAGAACCCTCAACGACTCAATCTGACAATGCACGATCCGTGGCTGAGTCGGGAAACCTCCACGACTCGATCTGCCAAAGCCCCCAAAACTCTCATGGCTAAGTGGGAGAACCATCTCCACCACTAAACGGAACACGATCCATGATCTAGAATAACCCAATCAGGGAAAACATCCTGAATACCCCGCGAACTGGAAAAGAATGCTAAAACTCTCTCATGACACTAGAAAGTCATCTCATAATGCTCTAAAAATCCACTCGGCCCTCTGGCACGAGAACACATGCATCCTGAACCTACTTAACCCCTCGGGAAGATCTCAATGTTTTAAAACTATTTTCAAAACCCAGTTTTCTTTAAAACAGGTCCGACGATTTTTAAAACGGTTCAGATGCCAATAAAAAGCCAACTAACCATGCAGTCTAGTGTCAATTCACTTCTAGATCATGCTAAAAATATCTGGGGCTCATAATTGTATTCCTACAATTTTCTAGGCAACTATCAGATTTACCAGCTATGCAAATAATTAAGCTACTCATGATCAACATGCATTCAAATAGCTTTAGAGGGCATTCCATACATCTTGAAGAAATTCCAACCCACCTCAAATGCTTTCCGAAGGCCGCGCCGAAAACGGTGAAGAAACGGGCGCAAAACTGATGAAACTGCACTGTGCCTCTCGCGCGCGCGCCGTTGCGCGTCTCGGAAAAATCCACGGAGCTCCAGTCAACCTCCACAGCACCCAGCTAAGCCACCACAAAAATCTCAGCTCAGCCTGATCACTCTACTACACGAAAGCATGCACGCACAGTGCTGCGGATTTGCGCAGTAATCCAAGCCTGCCTGCCTCAACCCGAGAGCACAGAAGGGAGCAAGGATGGAAATTAACTCAATATACCATTCAATTCCATCAATAAAACCCAAGAGGAGAATCAAAGAGTCCAAAACCATAATTTCCAATGATCAAATTACCTCAATTTTGCTCTCGTGCGCGCACGTTGACCGGGTCAACTCCACCAAGCACGAAGCTCACAGACCCTTCTCTTCTCCTTCTACTTCTTCTTCTTCTTCTCTGGCAGCAAGAATGGAGGAGGATGAATGAGAGATGGAAGATGGGTGAGGGAGCTGGTGTTCAGAGGTATATAACATGACGGGAGTGGTTGGAACAGAAGAAGCCCATACCTCAACTCACTGTGCACCAATCCAAGCCATTTCGGGCAAGTCCTGAGTCTGTGTTCGGGTACCAGCATTTTGGTACCGGAACACCACCCCTGGTTCCGGAACTAAATGGCTGGTTCCGGAACCAAGCCACCCAAAAGCTCCAGAAACAGCTAGAAAATCTCCGAAATGCCCCGTCAACTCACTTTCTCGCCTCGGGACCTCCGCATCACCCTGAAACCAACCGAACACCTCTGTAAACTCATAATACACATGTCCCAAGGGATCAACTCACAACAAATCCAACCATGAAGCCGACGCTCGTCCCGCAAGCTCTCAATCGAACGCCAACTCACTTTTCTACAAAAATACTTCTGCGTCGCTCCGGGACCACCCGAACCTCTCTGTAAATACAAACAGAAACTGTTGACGGTATTTCCACAGTACCAGGCTGCCACGTGGAGTCGGCACACTGCCCGAAGCTCCGGTACTCTACACTCTCCCCTCCTTAAAAAGGTTTCGTCCTCGAAACCTCAAAAATCCAAAAACTCAGGAGGGTAACCCAAACAAGTGGGGATAGGAGATCCTCAACTCATCCTCAGGCTCTCAAGTGGCCTTTCTCTCATCAGAAAGGCTCAAATCCTCATCTGACTCCAAAGAAGCGAAGTCCAAATCATGCAAGGGATCCAATCCATACTTTCCTCAGAACGGATACACCAACGTCCTCGTGGGTACATGCCAAATCATGGCGGTAGCGCAACTCGGTGAGCAACTGATCCAATGCGCTCTAACTCCTCGAATATGCCAATAATTCGCGGACTCAACTTCCCGCGAAATCTCAACTCTACGCATTTTTGCGGATAGTGATTTCCATAAGTCACCAAAACTCTCGGCCTCCAATTGGCATATTCTTCCTGTTGCTCCTTAGCAACCGCAATTCTGAGAGCTTCACAAATGCATTCTTACATCCATTCACCGGGTAAGAAGTCCAACATCGGGAACCACACTCAACCCCTAACCCTCAAAATCAGCTCTCGGATCACGGAATCCACGGGCACACAGATGCGGTCCTCGTACTCCAGTCCTCCCGCTGCATTCACTGAGAAGTTCCCTCTCTAACCCTGTCCAACGGAGTGGGTTACGAGTCCAAAACACAAGTTTTGCCACATTCCCAGGGAACACCACCTTAATCTCAATTCGTCTCAATTACTCTTTCTGCGGCATCTGCTGAGTAACCATCATACTCCAAAACTGCACCGCTCGCCTATTCAAGGCAGCTGCGACCACATTGGCTTTGCCGGGATGTTACTGTAAGCTCAAACATACATCCCTAATAACTCTATCCACCGGCATTGCCTCAAATCAAATTCCTTCTGAGTAACCCAGTTCTCAGGTTCTAGGATCGATAGATATCTCAAATTCCCTCTATCTCAAGCAACTATTCACAATGATGCTAATACCATCCACAGCTTGAACTCCTCAAAGTCATGCTGGCACTGTTTAATCCACAACTCTGGACCTCTGTCACTATCATGGGTCTAAGCCGAACCCCAACGGCAATACTCTTCGTCGGGTCCACTGTCACTCCTGCAGCTGAAATCACATGGCCTAACCCCAGAACCTTTCAAAGTCAAGCACAAACTCTCTCAACTTGGCAAACAACTTTTCTCTTATAAGTTGCAGCACTATCCTCAAGTGCTCCTCGTGCTCTAAGTCACCTCGGAAATAAATCCCAAGTATAAAAATCTAACCAACCACTGGCACGGCAACTCACTGTAGAGCTCAAACTCACACTGGTTCTACTGCCCGGTCCAAGTACCGCCGGAACACACAAGTCCTCAAATCCAAAAGGCCGCAGGGCCTTAGCCAATCCGCTTGACCTCACTGTAAGCTCAAAATGTCTTTCTCGGGTCAGACTTTATCTGGGACAGCCCTCAGCTGTAGGGTTCCACAAGGCCTCCAATGTCCCGTAAGGCATCAACCCAACACGATCCAAAACTAACCGTGCTCGAATCATCACAGCACTCTCACCGTTGTGCACTCACAACGTGGCATCACTGCCGTGTACCAACGGCATGGCATCACCACCGTGTATCAACGGCGTGGCATCACCACCGTGTATCAACGGTGTGGTAACACATCCAAAATAACAATCTCTCGGATCCTCACAGTCGTATCCCCACGACGTGGTACTGGATCATACAGACCCCTCGATCCCTCGGATCTCGCAACTGCGCTAACAGCTCTCTCACTGGCTCACGAGTGATACTCCAAGAGATGATGCTGAAGTCGACGCGGTTCCCAAAACCACGTTGATCACTAACTCGATCTCAGTCTCATTAAACGGCGGCTTCGACATCAGATCAGGTAAACTCCTGTCCGGAATCACACGGCGATAAAGATATTCCCTTAGTCCCGGTGCCGCCGTAGGCACCTCCTCTACAATCGCTAACCAAGCGATACGACCACGACTCAACCTCTGTCGTGCTCTAATATCCTCTAAAACCACACTCCTCCTGGCCAGGTCCACGGAGGGCCATTGTCCACTCTCGACAATCCAAGATAGCACAACATCGGGATAAACAATCCCTATCCAACCTCATATCAACATCTCGGAGCTGATGTAGGACTAAAAACTCTAGGATCAAATCCAAGGTCCTACAAAACTGGGCGGGACTGGCAACACTCATACCTGTGCTATACGTGATCTGAAACCTGATCCTCACGTGCACAAGCCAACAGTCCCATCTCTGGCCCACGCGAAGCTACACCTGCTCTAGTAAGCACACACCAGCGGTGTCGGCATCAACATGCTCCAACTCTAATGACCATAAGCAACCACACCTGATAAGACGCGATCCACTATCCTAGCGTCCTCTAATCGGCTGCACAATTCATCCACAAGATGAAGGTGGCCATCGCTCAATCTGCCTCGGCGCCTCGGCTCAATCAGCCTACCGGTAAGTCGGGTGAACCGCTGCATCCTGAAGGGGTAGTGGGGTGCCGTCGCAGGCGGCAAATCCAAGAACACCACTCTGGGACCCTCTGCCTGAAGATGTCCTGACTAAACACATGAAAAACATCGCCCTCATCCTAAAGTCACTCTATGGCGAAGAATGCGGCTCCCCGCAAAGACATACTCATCCTAGCACTGCTGCTGGTGCCTCGACTATCGAGAACCTCCTGGTCTCTGTCTCCTCTGAGGCTCATGGTCCTGTGCCTGGAATCATGGCAACCTCGATCCACTCGACTATCCCAAAATCAGGCGACACTGGACATCTCTCTCTGGAGCTAGTCCCTCGCTCTCTGTCCCTCTCGGACATGACCAGAGACCTCAGTCAATCCATCGGGCATGCACAACCGCTGCATTTGAAGTCGCTCATCGAGAATATCCAAAATGATAACATCTCGAAGCAGTCCCTTCTCAACATGATCAACCTTCTGGGCCTCATCCTGGCAACATGGGGCACACTGTTCAACCGTCGAAGAAACTCGCTCCAAAACCTCAACCACTCTCCTGGTGGTCCAACGAGACAAACTCGACGCCACCAACACTCGGCGTCCACATCCAAAGTGCATAACCAAGTGCACCCGATGCTTGTCCTGAATAACAAGTCCTCAAACACTTTCCAAAGCGGCAATCCAGTTCTCGGCCTCTCGAGGCTCTCACTCTGCCCTGAAATCTGTAGGGGATGGAACTAGCGGATGCACAACTATCAGTCAGCAATCTCTCACTGCTCCCGCACTACTCACAGTGCAACCTGGGTCGAAATCGACAATGTCGCGGCCGGAAGTACTACGGCGATACCTCAAACAATACTCTCTGCTCAAACATGCGCATCACGCGCTCCGTGTTCCCTTCCTGGCGCCGCGTCGCCCAAACAACTGAGCTACCTGGGCCCGTAACTCGCAGACCTCGCTCTGCTCTGTCCATTCAGCCTCCCGCTGATCGGGCTCCTCATCCAAGGTCAACACGCCCTCGCCGCTGCACGGCATCACAGGGCCAACAAGGAGAACAGTCACGGCCAACCAAACCACAAACACTCTCGACCCAATCAAGCGAAAGTCTATAACATGTTAACCGTTCTAAAGTATTATGTTGTCTGCAGCCAACATAATCACTTTAGAGAATAAACATGTAAAATCACTCGCCCCAACTCCTCGGGGGAGGTACAAACTCAATCAGGACTCTCGCTAAAATCACGTCTCTCACGACAGTCATCCTACTGTCCAACCAATAGCCTAGGGTCACTAAGTCCTCAACGACCTATAACCTAGGCTCTGATACCACCCTAATCTGTCACGCCCCGGGGTCGAAACTGCGACCCGGGCTCGCCAACAGATCCGCCATCTGTACGGAAACTGCCGTACAGACGAAGCGTCTACCCTGCAAAAGATCTATAGCTAAACATGCATCAGAGCTGAAAAGAACTAAATAGCTACAGAAATCCACTGAACATCTGATATAAATAAAATCTCCATACAAGGTCTCTCAGCTACATAAGTACATGAAATCCTCACAGATCTCTCAGAATGTCCAGTACAAAAGTAGAGTCATAAAATATACAGGGTACATCTACCTCTGACTCTCAGTGCTGGTAAGGAACTAAACGGCCACGTCCTCACCTCGATCAGCTGTCTCCGCGCGAGCTAAGCCGGAACAGCAGCCTCAGGAAACCTGTCACCGCAGCGGGTGTGAGAACTACTGCAAAGGTAGTTCCCAGTGGGTACCGTCTCAATATCCACGGTATGCCCACTAAGTCTACCGGAGGCACAACAGATAGGTATGCAAACAGATAGATAGATAGATAGATAAAGCTGAAAGAAACTATAGCTATCATGTCTCAATCATCATGCTCAAGAAACTCTACAATGATGAAGATGTGCATACACTCGCTACTGCTAAAATGCCTCAAGTATCATGCTCAAAGGAAAACTCATCTATGAACATGCTATGAAACTCACTCACACATATCACCCAATCGCAATGACTGTCCCTCTTTGGACCAGTCAATCAATCAAGCCTGCGCTCATCTACTGCCGCACATCCCGTAGGAACGGACTTACGTAGGCATCCACTGCCGCACATCCCGGAGGAACGGACTTACGTAGGGTGTCCCACTAGGACTATCTCAGTAATCGCATCGCAGCCTCGTCAGGCTCGGTATCATCATCGCACCCGGGGCGTAGCTCGAGGGGAGCGACCCCACCGAACTCAAGTATCTCAAGTATCTCATAACTGGCATAAAAGCCAGGCTCAGCAGGCTATAATCCACGATCAAACAGATCGGATCTCAATGCTCAACTAGCATACTCAGTCGGAGAACCCTCAACGACTCAAACTGATAATCCTCGATCAAACAGATCGGAACTCAATGCTCAACTAGCATACTCAGCCGGAGAAAGACTCCACGACTCGAACAGGAAAAGCCCAAACACTCTCACAGCTATGTCGGAGAACCCTCAACGACTCAATCTGATAATGCACGATCCGTGGCTGAGTCGGGAAACCTCCACGACTCGATCTGCCAAAGCCCCCAAAACTCTCATGGCTAAGTGGGAGAACCATCTCCACCACTAAACAGAACACGATCCATGATCTAGAATAACCCAATCAGGGAAAACATCCTGAATACCCCGCGAACTGGAAAAGAATGCTAAAACTCTCTCATGACACTAGAAAGTCATCTCATAATGCTCTAAAAATCCACTCGGCCCTCTGGCACGAGAACACATGCATCCTGAACCTACTCAACCCCTCGGGAAGATCTCAATGTTTTAAAACTATTTTCAAAACCCAGTTTTCTCTTAAAACAGGTCCGACGATTTTTAAAACGGTTCAGATGCCAATAAAAGCCAACTCACCATGCAGTCTAGTGTCAATTCACTTCTAGATCATGCTAAAAATATCTGGGGCTCATAATTGTATTCCTACAATTTTCTAGGCAACTATCAGATTTACCAGCTATGCAAATAATTAAGCTACTCATGATCAACATGCATTCAATAGCTTTAGAGGGCATTCCATACATCTTGAAGAAATTCCAACCCACCTCAAATGCTTTCCGAAGGCCGCGCCGAAAACGGTGAAGAAACGGGCGCAAAACTGAGAAACTGCACTGTGCCTCTCGCGCGCGCGCGCCGTTGCGCGTCTCGGAAAAATCCACGGAGCTCCAGTCAACCTCCACAGCACCCAGCTAAGCCACCACAAAAATCTCAGCTCAGCCTGATCACTCTACTACACGAAAGCATGCACGCACAGTGCTGCGGATTTGCGCAGTAATCCAAGCCTGCCTGCCTCAACCCGAGAGCACAGAAGGGAGCAAGGATGGAAATTAACTCAATATACCATTCAATTCCATCAATAAAACCCAAGAGGAGAATCAAAGAGTCCAAAACCATAATTTCCAATGATCAAATTACCTCAATTTTGCTCTCGTGCGCGCACGTTGACCGGGTCAACTCCACAAGCACGAAGCTCACAGACCCTTCTCTTCTCCTTCTACTTCTTCTTCTTCTTCTCTGGCAGCAAGAATGGAGGAGGATGAATGAGAGATGGAAGATGGGTGAGGGAGCTGGTGTTCAGAGGTATATAACATGACGGGAGTGGTTGGAACAGAAGAAGCCCATACCTCCTCACTGTGCACCAATCCAAGCCATTTCGGGCAAGTCCTGAGTCTGTGTTCGGGTACCAGCATTTGGTACCGGAACACCACCCTGGTTCCGGAACTAAATGGCTGGTTCCGGAACCAAGCCACCCAAAAGCTCCAGAAACAGCTAGAAAATCTCCGAAATGCCCCGTCAACTCACTTTCTCGCCTCGGGACCTCCGCATCACCCTGAAACCAACCGAACACCTCTGTAAACTCATAATACACATGTCCCAAGGGATCAACTCACAACAAATCCAACCATGAAGCCGATGCTCGTCCCGCAAGCTCTCAATCGAACGCCAACTCACTTTTCTACAAAAATACTTCTGCGTCGCTCCGGGACCACCCGAACCTCTCTGTAAATACAAACAGAAACTGTTGACGGTATTTCCATAGTACCAGGCTGCCACGTGGAGTCGGCACACTGCCCGAAGCTCCGGTACTCTACACGCTCTGTCCAAAACTGGTCACGAATCTGTACAACATACCCCAAAGACAACACATAAGCTATTCATTCTCAATTTCCCAAAATCTGTCCCCTAAAACCACAGTCCAGAGTTCTCAAATTTTCACCTGCGAAAGATGCCCAGAAAAATCCCAGAAAAATACTATCGCGATCCTCGCGACGAGCCCGTCGAAACGAGTACCTGCACGCCCAAATCGGAGTTTCCTACGCTGAGATAAAAATCCGGCAAGGGGAACAACCCAATCCAAACTGTACAAAATTTCTGTAACGAAGAACTACAGAAAAAGGAGATTCTCACCTTCGCGAAAAATCCACAAAAATCTGAGAAAAATCCAGGAGATTCCTTGCGAAATGTAGATGAATTTTGCCTCTTGAATCGCCTCGATCCGATGCCTGAGCGCAAAGTTACAGCCGGAACACTGCGGTGCTGTCCAACAATCCGCGAAGAAAAATGGGTCAAATGGGAGCCCGAAAAACTCAAAGATCAGCACGGAAATCGATGAAGCTCAAAACACGAAAGTTGAAGTCCTACCAGTCGAGAGTCCGATGGCGCAAGAATCGTCGAAAAAGGAGGTCGGGGTGAGTCGGGGGAGCCCAAACACTGAAAAGGGACGAAGCGGGTCGAAGGTGAACAAGCGTCGCGCCGCGCCGCAAAATAGCTAACCTCGGGTTGCGTGCCTCCACAAATCCTCAAAGTCCTCCAATGGATAGTATACTGTGAGGGGAAGAACTTCTCTGAAGAGTCCACAGTGAAAAGAAGTCTAAAAAGCCCGCAAAAGAACTAAGGAGTCCTATTTATAGGCACAGCCCAAAGTCAAGTGGGCCGGGTTTTCGGGCGCAACTTTCGGGCGCCCGAAAACCCGAAGAGGGGTCGGACAGCCCCCGTCCGACGCGCCCGGAAATTCCTGGGGCTGACACGTGTCCCCATAACAGGGGACAGCGGTGCAATGCACCCTGCCGCGCGCCACGTGTCCTCCCGCGGTCAGCGGGGTAGGTACGGACCGCCAACCGCGGGCCGACGCGTGGCGCACTCGAGTGCGGCCGCCTCTCGCGTTGCGACGCGTGGCGCACTCGAGTGCGGCCGACAGCCGCGTCAGCGCCCCCCTGCGCGCGCCCTGTCCCGAGGCGGGCCTCCACGGACCCCGTACACCGCGCATGCTGAGCCCGCCTCTCACCAGCCGCCACGTGTCCCTGCGCCGGGTCCATGCACCCGCGCAGGGAACTCCGTGGACCGCGCTCCAGGCACGGGCCAACCACGGGTCGAAACGTGGTTCCCGCCTGAACCCGTGCACCGGCGTTCAAACCGCTGCACCGCCGGTCGAGTTCCCGTGGACCGCGCACCAAAGGCCCGCCAGTCCCCGCCTGCCACGTGTCCTGCGCCGGGCTCATGCACCCAGCCGCGCCGCTCCGTGGACCGAACGTCGCGAACCGGCCAATTATAGGCCGCCACGTGGCAGTTGGCGGTCCACCGACACTCCCCCATGCACCCAAAAGCCCCGATAACTTCCGGAAGCCCGTTTTTGGTCATCCGGACTCCAAATTCAACAAGCAAATAGCCGTTTTCAAGCGTTTTTCCGCGCTGAATCCAAATCCAACCTCCATTTGGCCAAATTCAATTTCTAACTTTCGGCAAATACAGCCGAAGGCCCAAATAGTTACAAAATCTCACAGGGTCCATCTGTGGCACCCTTTGGTGCACCATAGACCAGACACCAACACTAGGTGTTATACAAGGTGGATCCATCGGGAAACTGCATGGGAAAAACCAGAACACTACATCCTCCCCTACAAGGAAAAGTTTCGTCCTCGAAACAAAAGTCATACCTCAGGCTGGGGCCTCGAATAAGTAGGGGTAGGCATCCATCATCGCTGACTCCAGCTCCCAAGTAGCCTCACGCTCATCATGACTGCTCCAGAGGATCTTCACATAAGGGATGGTTCGGCTGCGCAACTCTCTGACCTCCCGGTCCAAAATCCTCAACGGTCGCTCGACGTAGCTCAAGTCCTCGGCGATCTCCAATGGGGCGAAATCGATAATGTGCGACGGGTCAAACACATACCTCCTCAGAGTCGATACATGAAACACATCGTGGACACCTGCTAATCTGGGGGGAAGTGCAAGCCTGTAGGCAACTGGCCCTATGCGCTCCAACACCTCGAAAGGTCCAATATAACGAGGGCTCAGTTTCCCACGAATACCAAATCTCCGAATCCCCTTCGAAGGCGAGACTTTCAAAAAGACATGGTCGCCCACCTGGAACTCTAAGTCTCGCCGTCGAGTATCAGCATAACTCCTCTGTCGACTCTGGGCAGTCTCGAGATGTCGCCGTACCACTTTGACCTTTTCCTCTGCCTCAAGTAGTAGATCAGGACCCAAAGTCTTCTTCTCACCCACGTCACTCCAATACAGTGGTGACCGACACTTGCGTCCATACAACGCTTCAAACGGAGCCATCTGAATGCTCGCTTGGTAGCTGTTGTTGTACGCAAACTCAACTAATCCCAAGTGTCGGTACCACCCTCCTCCAAAGTCCAGAACGCAGGCTCTCAACATATCCTCGAGGGTCTGAATCGTGCGCTCCGACTGCCCATCGGTCTGTGGGTGGAATGCTGTGCTAAACCGGAGCCGTGTCCCCAAGGCTGTCTGTAAACTCCTCCAGAAGTGCGAAACAAACCTCGGGTCTCTATCTGATACGATGGAAACGGGTATCCCGTGCAATCTAACCACCTCAGCCAAGTACACCTGCGCCAGTCGCTCCATCGGCCATGTCATCTGTACCGGTAAAAAGTGAGCGGATTTGGTAAGCCTGTCCACGACTACCCAAATAGCATCCGCTCCCGTCTGTGCTCTCGGCAACCCAGTGACAAAATCCATCGTAACATGTTCCCATTTCCATTCAGGGATTGGGAGACTCTGCAACTTGCCAGCAGGTAAACGATGCTCAGCCTTTACTTGCTGACAAGTTAAACAGTGTGATACAAATCTCCCAATGTCTCTTTTCATCCCATTCCACCAAAACTGTGCCTTGAGGTCCTTATACATCTTAGTCCCACCAGGATGGATGGTATAAGGTGTATAGTGGGCCTCCCTCAAGATCTGCTCTCGGATCTCTGCATCCATAGGCACGCAAGCTCGGTCCCTGTACCGGAGTACTCCCGAAGCATCAACTGAAAAATCCCCTGTCACATCAGTCGGTATCTGCTCTCGAATCCTCATCAGGTGGGGGTCCTCACTCTGCTTTTCCCGAATCCTGTCCAGCAGAGTCGGCTGCACGACTAGAGACATAAGTCTAGCAGCGACCCCAGGGGTCACAACCTCGAGCTCCAGCCGCCTCATCTGCTCCAGTAGTGGCGCCTGCTCAGTAATCATCAAGGATAGGCTCTGTACTGCTCTCCTGCTCAGGGCATCAGCAACCACGTTGGCCTTGCCCGGATGGTATAATATGTCCACATCGAAGTCCTTCAACAACTCCAACCATCTGCGCTGCCTCAGGTTGAGTTCCTTCTGTGTAAACAGGTATTTCAGGCTCTTGTGGTCTGTGTATATCTCGCAGTGCTCCCCATACAGGTAATGGCGCCACAACTTCAATGCGAAAATCACTGCAGCTAGCTCCAAGTCATGGGTAGGGTAATTCTTTTCATAATCCTTCAGTTGCCGAGAGGCATAAGCGATTACCCTACCCTCCTGCATCAGCACGCAACCAAGTCCACTGTGCGATGCATCACTATAAATCACGTATCCTTTCCCCATAACAGGGAGGGAAAGGATAGGAGCCGTCATCAATCTGTTCTTTAATTCCTCAAAGCTCCTCTGGCAATCCTCACTCCAAACAAACTTAATCCCTTTTCGCGTCAGACGAGTGAGGGGTGTGGAAAGTTTCGCAAAACCTTCCACAAACCGACGGTAATACCCAGCCAAGCCCATAAAACTGCGGACCTCAGATACCGTCGTCGGTCGGGGCCAATCCCGGACTGCCTCAATCTTCGCCGGGTCTACTGCCACTCCAGTGGCTGAAATCACGTGGCCCAAAAAGACAACCTCCCGAAGCCAAAATTCGCACTTAGACAACTTGGCATACAACTTCCTCTCTCTCAGAAGTTGCAGCACAATCCTCAAGTGCTCCTCATGCTCTGCATCGCTCCGGGAGTAAACCAGGATATCATCAATGAAAACGACGACGAACCGATCCAAGTATGGTCGAAAAATCCTGTTCATTAAATCCATAAAAGCAGCAGGGGCATTTGTCAATCCAAAAGGCATGACGGTGAACTCATAATGCCCGTACCGCGTCCTGAACGCCGTCTTTGGGATGTCCTCGGCCTTCACCTTCAATTGGTGGTAACCAGACTGTAAATCAATCTTGGAGAAGACACAAGACCCTTGCAACTGATCAAATAAGTCATCAATGCGCGGCAAAGGGTACTTGTTCTTGATGGTCACTTTATTCAGCTCCCGGTAGTCAACACAAAGTCGAAGTGAACCATCCTTCTTCTTCACAAATAGCACCGGCGCTCCCCAAGGCGATACACTCGGTCTTACAAATCCTTTATCCATTAAGTCCTGTAGTTGCGCCTTTAACTCTCGCAGTTCAGCCGGTGCCATACGGTAAGGAGCCTTAGAGGTTGGCGCAGTTCCAGGGACTACGTCAATCAAAAACTCAATCTCCCTATCCGGCGGCATGCTAATCAGCTCAGGAGGGAACACATCCGGGAATTCGTGGACAATAGGAATATCCGCGAGTCCCGGTGCCGCCGTAGGCTCCTTAACCACAGAAGCCAAAAAGGCCACGCATCCACTGCGCATCATCTGCCTCGCACGGGAAGTCGAAACTACCGAGGCGAAGGAAGCACTCTGGCACCCCCTATAAACAAACATCTCCTGGCCTGGCTCGCTAAAAGTCACAGTCCTCGCGGCACAATCAATCGTCGCGAAATAGCGAGCCAGCCAATCTATCCCAAGTACAATGTCAAAGTCTCGCAGCTGACTAAGGACCAACAGGTCCGCTGGCAAAATCCAAGACTCTATCTGTACAGGGCTAGACCAACAACACTCCTCTACATGCAATATATGAGCAGGAATCTGTACCTCTAATGCATGTGGCAACCGATCTAACTCTAGTCCATGTGATGATGTAAAAGATCTACTGATAAAAGAATGTGATGCACCGGTATCAAATAAAGTGCGAGCTCTAGTACCAAAAAGTAAAGTGATACCTGCCACCACGTGATCGGCTGCCGCGGAGTCCCCTACCTGGGCGGCGTAGACTCGCCCGCTCTGAGCTGGTGGTCGATGATCTGAAGGGTGGGAGGAAGGAGCCCTACTCGCTGGAGTATAAGGCCGCTGCTGTGGCACGGAAGGGGCTGAGGCTGAGGAAGGAGCCGTCGACGCCGCATAAGGGCAAGTAGCTCGCATGTGACCAGACTGTCCACAAGTATAACAGCGTCCCCATCGCTGATCGCAAGTACTGGGATAGTGCTGCCCACCACAGAAAATACATCTATCTGACGACTGGGGCTGTCGAGACTGCTGCTGGGGTCTCCGAGACTGCTGCTGCTGCCGCTGTGACTGCCGCTGTGACCCCTGCTGTCGCGACTGCGACTTCTGCTGCTGCGAGTGCTGCTGCTGTCGCTGTGGCTGCTGCTGCTGCTGTGGGGGCCTCTGGGATCCCCCAGGCCCTCGCCGCTCCGAACGCCCACGGCCCGAAAACTGAGGCGGTGGCGGCCGGGGCGGCCTCCAGGAACTGGCCTGTCCCCCATCATCAGTCGCTGGTCGCTTCCTCTCAGAACTCTGCGCGACCATACCTCCACGCCTAGAGACAACGTGGTCTCCCCTCTCGACCCACTGGGCATGATCCACTGCCTCTGATAAAGTCTGGAGCCTCTGGGCATGCACCAAGGTATAGACCTCAGGGCGCAGTCCTGTCTCAAAAAGCTCCACCTGGTGCGGCCCATCCCTGGCAACATAAGGCACGCAGTCGAGCAACTGCGTAAACTCCTGATAATAGTCCCACACTGCCCGATCCCCCTGCTGGAGATTCTTCAAGTCATCTTCTATCTTTTTCTTCACGCTCGTGGAGAAGTAAGTGTCGAGGATCATCCGCCTGAACTCCGACCACGGCAGCTGTCGGGTAATCTGGAACTCCAACGGCTCGACCCGACGCCACCAAACATCTGCATCACCCTCCAGACAATGCACAGCCAAATGAACTCTGTATTTCGGGTCAATGAAGAAGTCTTTGAATAACTTCTCCATTGACGCCAACCACGTTCCAATCTCCCAAGGGTGGGTGCTCCGTCCAGAGAACTTAGGTGGTCCTCGCTTACAAAACTGAATGAGTTTGTCAGCAAACTCCTTCTCCTCCGCTGTGGTCAAAGGCCTGAACGCTCCCTGAGCCCCACTGCTCGACGACGGTGCCAAAGGGACCAGTGGAATAACTGATGGTGCAACAGGGGGAACAGGGGCCTCTACAGTAGTAGGGGGAGGTGCCCCAACCTGGGCAAGCAACTGCTCGAACCTCTGCTCCTGTCGGCGGTGACTCTCCGCCAACTGGGCCACCATGGCCCTCAGCTCACTAATCTCAGACGGCCCAGACTGCTCCGGCTCCTCCGGGGGTATAGGAGTACCCCGGGTAGGGATCTGCCGCCTAGGAGGCATCCTGTCACACAAGAAACCACGGGTCAGTAACCAAAACCACTCTCGACCCAATCCAGCGAAAGTCATGGTCATCCTCCTATTTCTGTGACCTTATGTTGTCTGCAGCCAACATAATGGTTCTCCAGAAATAGGATATGCCAGTCCTTCTTCACTCACAGGAAGAGTTTAATACAATAATTTCCGACTTTCGCAAAATATCACGTCACTCACGCCCTGCCATCCTAGGGTCTGTCCAATGCCTAGGGTTTCCTAAGTCCCAACTGACCTATCCCTAAGCTCTGATACCAACTTAATCTGTCACGCCCCGGGTGTAAACCAGAACCCGGGCTCAAACACAGATCCGCCGAGCACACGGTATTTCCCGTGTACACGAAGCGCTGGTAACCTGCTCAGATATAAGAAATAATATAATAAAGGAGCATACAACAGAGCTAACTAAAACTAAAACATCTCAGACAAAAGCTGGAAAGTAAAAGTACAATAAAGCTCTCAAATAAGTACAAGTGTCTCTCCCAGCTCACGAAGTAAATACAACCAGCTGGCAGAAGCCAGACCCAAAATAACAAAAAAATACAACTGTCTGAGAGTACAGGGGATACATCCAAAACTACAAAGCTCGAAACCCGGGAAGTATCTATCTAATCAGCTATCCTCTTACCTCGATCCTGGGTAGAGGGTCCCGCAAATCCCGCAGAAGACTCTGCAAAACAAAGAGGGGAAAGAAAAGAGAAAACAGTGGGGGGTGAGAACTACTATAAAAACAGTAGCCTCCCCTAGTGGGTAGACCTCAAACTCGAGCATGCCCACTAGGACTATCAGAGGCGGAAAAATAACACAAGGTGGTAAGCTATAAGTAAAACTACTGATGAAGAGCTACCCCTATCATGCCTCAAAGATGCCTAGCTAAAGGAATAGCTAATGATATGGACCAGGATGTCACAGACTACAAGACCAACCCAATCGAACACCAGTAACACTGGTACTGCCTGCTCTGCTGTCCTCTCAAGAACAAGTAACTGATCGGCACCCGGCACGATCCCAAAAGTATCCAACCGACCGGCACACGGCACGGCCCTAAAAGTATCCAACCGACCGGCACACGGCACGGCCCTAAAAGTATCCAACCGACCGGCACACGGCACGGCCCTAAGCCTACTCCGGAGTGGCACTCGAGGGGAGCGACCCACACGAGTAAAGTATGTAACCATAAGTATCTGATGTAGCAGGACTGGATCAAGACTCTAAACATGTGGGTAAGACCATCCACTAAAGAAGCCCGATCCCTCACCTCCAATCTGATGCAATAATAATAATAATACTAATAAGCCGGTCAACCGCCCCCAGTCCGCGGTTGCCGCAACACCCAATCATCAATCCCCAACTGTTCCAACTCTGAACATCTGACTACACAATCCCCTAAAACTAGACATCAGGAGAATGAATAAAAAGCATGGTTTCTCCTAAGTCAATTCCAGCATGTATGTGTAGCAGAAAAAGGTGGCCTAACTAGATGACCATTCAAGCATGCAAAGTCCTTTACTTGATAAAATCATTTCAATTATTCTAACATATGCAACATTAAGTATTTGGAACCTCTAATGTATACGTGGCATGACATATGATTCATGATACAATTTGGATGCATAATCTACTATCAAGTCTCCCCTCTTTACAACATGAATTCTAACCACATGCTCAACCTTCACTTAACATACAACATGATATGGCTATAGCATTATTTTCATATAATTAAACTACATATCTAAAACATGGAAATACCGCTCACTAACTTGTAGCTTGCTAACAATGCAAATATTATCAAAGGAATCTTAATCTCATACAAGCATGCTTGATACATCCACAATTAGTAACACATGATCAAGGCATTCCAATAGGCCTAGTGACATTCACAAGTAGGAGGTTCACAACATCACCCACCTCGAGCGCTAATCCAAGTCCCCAAATGCGAATCTCTCGCTCTGTCCAAAACTGGTCACGAATCTGTACAACATACCCCAAAGACAACACATAAGCTATTCATTCTCAATTTCCCAAAATCTGTCCCCTAAAACCACAGTCCAGAGTTCTCAAATTTTCACCTGCGAAAGATGCCCAGAAAAATCCCAGAAAAATACTATCGCGATCCTCGCGACGAGCCCGTCGAAACGAGTACCTGCACGCCCAAATCGGAGTTTCCTACGCTGAGATAAAAATCCGGCAAGGGGAACAACCCAATCCAAACTGTACAAAATTTCTGTAACGAAGAACTACAGAAAAAGGAGATTCTCACCTTCGCGAAAAATCCACAAAAATCTGAGAAAAATCCAGGAGATTCCTTGCGAAATGTAGATGAATTTTGCCTCTTGAATCGCCTCGATCCGATGCCTGAGCGCAAAGTTACAGCCGGAACACTGCGGTGCTGTCCAACAATCCGCGAAGAAAAATGGGTCAAATGGGAGCCCGAAAAACTCAAAGATCAGCACGGAAATCGATGAAGCTCAAAACACGAAAGTTGAAGTCCTACCAGTCGAGAGTCCGATGGCGCAAGAATCGTCGAAAAAGGAGGTCGGGGTGAGTCGGGGGAGCCCAAACACTGAAAAGGGACGAAGCGGGTCGAAGGTGAACAAGCGTCGCGCCGCGCCGCAAAATAGCTAACCTCGGGTTGCGTGCCTCCACAAATCCTCAAAGTCCTCCAATGGACAGTATACTGTGAGGGGAAGAACTTCTCTGAAGAGTCCACAGTGAAAAGAAGTCTAAAAAGCCCGCAAAAGAACTAAGGAGTCCTATTTATAGGCACAGCCCAAAGTCAAGTGGGCCGGGTTTTCGGGCGCAACTTTCGGGCGCCCGAAAACCCGAAGAGGGGTCGGACAGCCCCCGTCCGACGCGCCCGGAAATTCCTGGGGCTGACACGTGTCCCCATAACAGGGGACAGCGGTGCAATGCACCCTGCCGCGCGCCACGTGTCCTCCCGCGGTCAGCGGGGTAGGTACGGACCGCCAACCGCGGGCCGACGCGTGGCGCACTCGAGTGCGGCCGCCTCTCGCGTTGCGACGCGTGGCGCACTCGAGTGCGGCCGACAGCCGCGTCAGCGCCCCCCTGCGCGCGCCCTGTCCCGAGGCGGGCCTCCACGGACCCCGTACACCGCGCATGCTGAGCCCGCCTCTCACCAGCCGCCACGTGTCCCTGCGCCGGGTCCATGCACCCGCGCAGGGAACTCCGTGGACCGCGCTCCAGGCACGGGCCAACCACGGGTCGAAACGTGGTTCCCGCCTGAACCCGTGCACCGGCGTTCAAACCGCTGCACCGCCGGTCGAGTTCCCGTGGACCGCGCACCAAAGGCCCGCCAGTCCCCGCCTGCCACGTGTCCTGCGCCGGGCTCATGCACCCAGCCGCGCCGCTCCGTGGACCGAACGTCGCGAACCGGCCAATTATAGGCCGCCACGTGGCAGTTGGCGGTCCACCGACACTCCCCCATGCACCCAAAAGCCCCGATAACTTCCGGAAGCCCGTTTTTGGTCATCCGGACTCCAAATTCAACAAGCAAATAGCCGTTTTCAAGCGTTTTTCCGCGCTGAATCCAAATCCAACCTCCATTTGGCCAAATTCAATTTCTAACTTTCGGCAAATACAGCCGAAGGCCCAAATAGTTACAAAATCTCACAGGGTCCATCTGTGGCACCCTTTGGTGCACCATAGACCAGACACCAACACTAGGTGTTATACAAGGTGGATCCATCGGGAAACTGCATGGGAAAAACCAGAACACTACACAATCCCTCCTGGATACAACACAAGGCTAAAATTACACTTAAATCCCAAAATTTAACCAAGTATTACAGTCTGCAAATTCAGCTGCAAAGATGCCAATTTTTCACCTGCAGACAGGGCTCCAAAAATTCTGAAATAAATACCACTGCGTTCCTCGCGTCGATAGCTTCGAAACGGGTACCTGCACGTCCAATTCCGAGCACCGTAGGCCAAGTTACAAATTCCACAGTATCGGTGCGCAAAATCTAACAACCATCCAACTGTAAACTCTTGTACAGATAAAAGGAAAAGTGTATACCTTCGGGAAGGTCTCCAAAAATTCCAAGAAAATTCCACGATGATCCTTGTATCGAGTAGATGAAAAAAGTATACAAGCACGTCCTGATCCGAGACTCGTGCGCGAAGATCTCCTCAAAAGAAGGTGCTGCCCTCTCCAAAAACTCACAGCAAGAAGGGTCCCAATGAGCACGAGAAAACACCTCGAAAAACGCGAAATCTGAAAATGTGCGAGAAATCCAAAATCGTAGCCTCACCTGTTGCAAACCCAACAGCGAAGAAATCGCTCAAAAAGATGGTTGGAGTGGGTCGGGAGAGCTCATACACCGAAGAGCGACGGAAGAAGCACCGAAGAAGGAGCGTCGCGCCGCGCCAAGAAAATGAGAATCTCGAAAAGCGTGCCCCCAAAAATCCCCAAACTCTGCAGATGGAAGCTTGACTGCGCGAGGAACAACTTTGGTAAAGGGCTCTTGGCGGTTTGAAGCTCGGAAGTGCCAAAAAGTTGATGAAGAAGAGGGCTCGGGCCTTAAATAGGCCGCAGAAAAACAATTAGAGAAATACCAAGGGTGTCCCAACTTTCGGGCGCACCCGAACTTTCGGGCGCCCGAATTCGGGCTCAGCGACGAGTTACTGTAGCCGCCCGGAAAATCCTGGTGCGGCCACGTCACCCGCACAGCAAACAGCTGTGCGGGGCGCGCCGGGAGTGGCCACGTGGCACTCCCGGTGACCGACACGTGTCCCGCACAGCAAACAGCTGTGCGGGGCGCGTGCGGTGCCGCCGCGTGGCACCTACCCGGTCAAACCGGGTAGGTGGCGCCCACCAGTGGCAGGGCGACACGTGGCCCTGCCACTGTCGCGGTCACACGTGCGGGCAGGCGCCGCACTGGCCGCCTGCCACGCACGCG
This sequence comes from Tillandsia fasciculata, assembly GCA_029168755.2. Taxonomy (NCBI): domain Eukaryota; kingdom Viridiplantae; phylum Streptophyta; class Magnoliopsida; order Poales; family Bromeliaceae; genus Tillandsia; species Tillandsia fasciculata. Next base: position 54,833 of record JAQOTM010000681.1, on the reverse strand, counting down.
CCCCGAGGCGCCCCTCCGCGACCCCGTGCGCCGCGCCTAGTGAGCCCGCGAATGGCGTACCGACACGTGTCCCCAGCACCCGGTCCACGCACCCTACTTTGGTTCCGTGGACCGCGCCGCGTGCACCGACCAACCGGGGACTGCCACGCGTCCACCCGCCTTGGTCCATGCACCGCCGCGCCAAACCGGTAGACCGCGCATCACGAGCCCGCCAATCAGGCGGCGCCACGTGTCCATGCGCCGGGTCCGTGCACCCAGCCGCGCCCCTCCGTGGACCGAGCGCTGCGGACCGGCCCAATCACAAGCCGCCACGTGGCAGCCGGCGGTCCACGGCCCCTCCCATGCACCGAAATTCAGCGAAAACTTCCGGGAGTCCGTTTTTGGGCATCCGGACTCAGAATCAAACAAGCAAATAGCCGTTTTCAAGCGTTTTTCCGTGCTGAATCCAAATCCAACCTCTGTTTGGCCCAGAACCATTTCAAAAGTTCGGCAAATGCAGCCGAAGGCCAATCCAGCTGTGGATATCACACAGGGTCCATCAGTGGCATCCCTTTGATGCACTATGGGCCAGATACACCAACACTAGGTGTTCTACACCACGGTTCATGGGAAAAGCAACACGGGGGTCAGGGTCACCACAACAGTGATGGCGAATACCTGAAGCAGGAAAGCTGTCTAGGGTTGAGTTTGACGATGCCACAGCTGGCGCTGTGTGGACTGTTGAGGCAAACAGGACTTATGGTGGTGTCACTGAGGATTCTTTGGATGATAGACTGCGGCTGAATGGTTCACTCGGATGGCCAAGATTCGGGAGTGTCCGAGTGAGGCCCCCTCCTTGTTAGTGCTCTTTTACTTTTGGAGTTGTCTTGCATATCACTAGTTTGGGAGTTGAGGACACAACTCCCGGATTCGATGTTTTGGGAATTTTGTCAGGCCGAGTGTGTCGCCCTTGGGGGCGCCGGTGCTATTCGAGTTGTGGAAGGTTGGTTCACTTCGGTGTGGTGTGGGTCCCTGGAATTAGGTGAAGTGATCATCTAGAGCAAGTACCCTTTTGTCGAGCCTGGAGGGTTGGATTTACCAGCTGCAAGGGTACTGGATCTTCTAGAAGATTGATTTGCAATCTGGTTCTCTTGACTGCTTATGGCTGTGTGCCGATGCTGGAGAGTTGGGGGAATTGTTTCTACACCCCGACGGTTTTTGGATGAGAGATCAGAGTCTACGTGATCAGTTGGGGGACTTATATTGGATACCTCGGGAGTACTGAGGTACTTGGATCGAGCTTGTGTGCCGATGGACTTGTGGTGGGATTATCGGAGGCCCTGGGAGGAGCGGATGCTTGTACCGATGCAGATTACTTGGTAGCTCGAGCGGTTAGCCCAGCTGTACTTGGTTGAGGTGGAGCGATTTTCTGGAGTGCGCGCCTTTATCTTTGTTCTAGATAGAGACCTGAGGATTGCATCGCGTCTCTGGAAGAGGTATTGGACAGCCTTGGGAGCTTGAGTGGTGGATGATCGGATATTTACCCCACTTTATTTGGTTAAGGTCCCGTGTCGAGGAATAACTTTAGTTTCGAGGATGAAACTTTCTTTTAGTGGGGGAGGATGTGATGACCTGGATCTTTGCAGAGCCGTCGTGGAGGCATTGGTGACTTCTGGGGAGCCCGTATTGTGTATTGGAAGTGTTTGTGCACAATTTGGACACGAGTGTTGGACTTCGAGCTTAAATGGATCATGTGAGTGATCGGAGGACCCCGTGGAGGGTTTAGAAGTGGTTTCGCGCGAAACGGATATTAAAATAGGGCTCCGCGCGAAATTTGGGCTAAGAACACATTTCCGGGTGCCTTCGGCAATTTTTAGGGTTGGAATTTGGCAAAACGGACGTCAAATTCGGATTCAGCGCGCGAAAACGGTCAAAATGGACTACCCACTTGTTATTTTTGAGCACAGGTTACTGTTCACTGCCGGAACAGTGTTCCCGGCGATCGCCGGCGACGGCGGTGGCGGCGGGCAGCGGCGGAGAGCGGCGGAGCGGCCTCGGGCAGGCGGAGAGCGGCGACGGGCAGGGCGCGTGGGCGCGCTGGCAGGCGCGCGGTCCACGCGGCCGGCGTGCACCGGAGCGGGGTGCCACGTGGCGTCTTCCCATTGGGTGGTTTTCAGGTCGCGGTCTACGGAGCAGCGCGGTGTTTGGTAGACTGGGCGGGAAGACACATGGCAGATTCTGGTTCGTCGGGTGTACGGAGTGTGTACACCGGGTGCAGCGAGCGCGTGGGCTGGACACGTGGCGCGCGGGGATTGGGCGAGCTACTGTGCGCGTACGGCGGCAGGCGTGCAGGTGGCAGGCGGCGTGGCAGCGGTGGCGGCTGGCGTGGCGGCCACGGCGCCGACGTGGCGCACGCGTGCGCCACGTGGCGGCCCGCCATTGGCGGGCGCCAACTGCCCCGTTGACCGGGGTATGCCACGCGGCAGCACGGGGGTGGTCGGATCCGGTGTTCCCTGTTCGGGGACAAGTGTCGCACCCGGATTGGCCGGGCACTGTGCGGATGGGGAGCGGGCCGCGCTTGGGCCGTTGGGCCGGGTTACTGTGCGCGCCCGGTTTCGGGGCCCGAAAGTTTCGGGCGCCCGAAACCGGGGACACAGTGGGTATTTTCCCAATTGTTTTGTTGGGCCTATAAATACCCCCTCCTCTTCCCCTTTCTTCCCCTTTTTCGAGCTCTAGAGTGAGAATGGGAGGGAGATCTCAATACGAAAGTTGTTCCTCTGGATGTGCTTGATCTCGTGGTGGATCCCCGAAATTTTTGGAGGCTCGGCAACGGCGATATCGATTTTACAATTCGCCTCGGTTTTCTCCCCATTTCGGCCCATTACCGTCGCTGTTCAGTCGGAAATTCGCTGTGAGCAAACCAGGAGGAGTTTTTGGACGATTTTTTCGACAGCATGTTCCTAGGAGGTAAGGCTTCGATTTTTGTGTTGATCGCTTTGCTCCGTTTCGCACTTTTGGCACGATTCCCGAGGCATATTTTGACCTCTATTTTCTGTGATGAGTTTTGGACAGCATGGACTTGTCGATTTTATATCTCAGCCTAGGAGCATCGGATCAAGGCGTTCAAAGACTCGATTTTGATCTACTCGTCGCGAGGAACACAGTGGTGATTTTTCTGAGATTTTTGAAAATTGTTTCGAAGGTGAAAATTAAGCTTTTCTTGGACAGATTGCTACAGGAATTTTATTGTGGGAGATTTTGAGTATGCAGCGGTGTTTTATTTTTATCTTGGCCTACAGGTATCGGATCTGGACGTATAAACAGTTGTTTTGGGGCTACTCTTCGCGAGGAACGCGACCGTGAATTTTTTGGATTTTTTTGAGGGTTAGACAGAGGTGATATTTAGCCATTTTTGGGGCTGATTTTGGATAGTAGGTATTTGCGCAGTTTTGGGTTTAATTGTGCGCATTGTTCTGTGCAGTGGGGCACAGTTTTCGATGGATTGCTGTGTTAGAGAACAGCGGGCAGCGAGAGGTCTCTTTTGGTATTGTGCGCGCTTTTCGAGGTGGGTGGTTGTTGCTTGCCTCTACTTCTGACTTGCTCACTAAGTTTATTAGAGAAGCTATCTTTTGGACATATTGATTGATTACCATGCATGTATGACTAATATAATGTGAGCCTATCATTTGAGAATAATCTTGTGGACATAACATGTTGGGAATCTTATTGGGATAATATTATTGTGGAATCATGATCGCGGGGACATTTTCATAGTGATAGTTAACATGCCATATTAGCACATAGATCTTATGAAAGTTGGTTAAATGGACTAATTATTGGGACATGATGACATATCTATGTGCGGGTATCACTTTGCGATTTATTATGGATCAGGGCTTATATACATGTGTAGTTGACTGATGATTTTAGCATGATGGTTATGTTACGGGGTTTTATTATTCATTACACATGTGGAACTGTTATTTGATATTCTCTTTTTCATCTCGCATGAGGATTTTTGCATGCTTGTTTGGACATCTAGATAGGCCACTATTTTATTGCTACACTATCATATTGGGATTTGACTTAGGAGAAACCATAATTGCTTTCTTCTCCTTCTTACTTAGACTTTCGAGTCATGTTGCTCGGGTTCGAGCGGGGGTTTGGGATAGTGTAGCTAGGACCTTGGGGTCGGAGACAGGTTGTACTTGATGTTGGATTTGTGGGTTATTGCGGCAACCGCGGACAGTAGGCGGTTGACCGAATATTGATTGTTCTACCCGATTGTGGATCATGGGTTATTGTGGTAACCGCGGATTTGGGCGGTTGACCGGGTGTCGGCTGTTGGGCTTGATTGTTGGTTGTGGGGTGTCGCGGCGACCGCGGACATTGGGCGGTTGACCGGATGTTTACTTATGCATCAGATTGGGTATTAGCTTTCTCTAGTGGATGGTGTTTCCCACTTATTGAGTACTTTTGCATCTGATTGAGGGTCGGGATTTTCTGTGGTGGTTGAGCTTTCCCACTTTGGTCAGAGTCGTGATCCAGTCCTGCTGTTTTATGATACTTGTTACTGAGGCACTTTACTCGTGTGGGTCGCTCCCCTCGAGTGCCACTCCGGAGTGTGCGGTTTACAGACCTCGAGTCCTTGAGACTCCCATCCCCTTTCGGTGTTATGCGTAGGCTGGCATACCCGATTTGGCAGGCAGAGCAGGCAGTACCAGTGCTTACTGGTGTATGGATTGGGTCTAGTCAGGAAGGCATTTATATTCTGATGCATACATTTAGCTATTCTCTTAGCTTGGCATATTAGAGGCATAGTAGTGGTAGTCTCCTTTCTTCAGCAGTCTTGTTTACAGCTTTACAACTTATTCCTTTTCTTGCCTCTGGTAGACTTAGTGGGTGCGCCGGAGTTTGAGGCTTTACCCACAGGGGGAGGCTACTGGTTTACTAGTGGTTCTCACCCCCATTGTTGTTTCCCTCTTTTCTTTCTCCTGTTTTGCAGAGTCTTCTGCGGGGTTGCTGATCGTTCGGTCGTTGTTCGAGGCGAGGGAGTCACGAGCTAGATCCTTACCGCCCGAGGAGTGTAGCTGTATCCCCTGGTGGAGATTTCTTGTAGCGGTCAGCTGGTTTTCTACTGTGTACTTTGGGAGAGATCTTTTGTTTATGTAGAGACTAATGTAGAGACTGATGTACTATAGTTTGGTTTATCTCCCTTTTATAGTTGAGAGATGCTGTACTGAGGACATTGTATGGTGATTTTCTGTATTTGAGGAGATGGATGTTGTACTTTATTTCATGTTGTACAGTGATTGGATGTTTTATTTTTACAGCATCTTATTTTCCGCTCTGATATTCGCATAGCTATAGTTTATCTTTTGCAGGTTAGACGCTTCGCCTATGCGGGATTTTGCATAGGTGGCGGATCTGTTGGCGAGCCCGGGGGGCAGCTTCGACCCCGGGGCGTGACACTAATACACCAAGGATGGGTGTTTCATACTGTGGATTCCCGGGAAAAACTGTACGGAAACCTGGACCACTATACATTATCTAACATATTTGGGATTTCAAATATCTATTGATCTTGGTATTTCATTTTCTTTACCAAATTGATGATTTGATAAAGGCATTACTCATAAGATCGTGATAGATGTAATTGAACTTGGTCAACTTTAAGGGATTTAATTTTTATAAATTTTCGTTTCATTATTTGAATATTTTTGATAGATTTTGCATAATCTATTTCTTTTTTTTTATGAAACGATGATTTTCATTTAAAGTTGATACACAAAAGTGCTTACAATCTTTTTTTGGATTTTCTAGAATTTTTCTGAATTTTTCTGAAGAAAAAGTTTGAAGCCGGTCCGGACCGGACAATCCAATCCAGATCCCGAACGCAGGAATTCCTGCGAGTAGCCGATCTGGACTGGATTCTTGAGGCAGTCCGGATCGCGGCTAGGGTTTTATATAGAACAAAAGGGTTTTGATTTTTTTTTCTTCAATCTTTTATTTTTAAGTCTCCAGAGTTTCTCTCTCTAGAAAACAACCAATTTGGAGCCTTTCCAACTCAGGTTCTTCGATTCAAAGTAAATTTTCTTGATCAAAACTTTGATTTTTCACTGTTTTTATCTTTTTGCTCAAAACGTGAAGGAAATCATGTAACTTCTTCATTAGAGATTGGTTTTTGGTCAAATTTCTTTTGAAATAAGGACTCTGAGTAGATTAGTTTTGATTATATGCTAGGTTTTCTCTTGATAAACGAATTTTTAGGCTTCAATTTCTAAAATTTTGGTTTTAGGGCATATAATGAGAATTTTTGAAAATCATGGAATTGATCTATTTTTAAAATTCTTTTTACAAAACTAATTTGATTCGAGATGGTGATCACGTGGATAATCTTTCTTCTTACTGCCATGGTTCACACACACTACAACACAATAAGGTTATAGCAACACATTGTTGGGACACTTTTATGCAGTGTCCCATTTATAAATCAAAGCCCAAATTTAAACCCACATTACAACAAAATAGACCTTTTGTGGCAATTTAATAAATAATATCTAATTACACTTTAGCGACAATTATTATAAATATTTTTACCGACAAATAATTTTATATTAAATATGTGGGTGTTTGACTATTATTTGAAAAGTAATTTTGGGCAAAAATATTTTTTTTTTTGACTCAATAGAGCATTTAAGAAGTGATTTTGATTTTTAAAATCAAATTTTAAAATTCTCAAATTAAAAATTTAAAAATTTTAGTATCCATTTATATTTAAATCCAATCTTATACCTAGTTGAATGATCTCTGTTCACATTTTAACCTTATTAGCGGGTCAAAGACCCGGCCCACGGCCCATGAACTTTTCCGAATCAAAACTATCACAAAACCCTCGCATTCCCCAAACTCTCTCTCTCTCTCTCTCTCTCTCTCTCTCTTCCCCTCTCCTCCTCCGCTTCCCCTCTATCCACAGAACCCTAGCTAGGGTTATGCCGCCCATAACCTCTCGCTCGATCTCTCCTGAAGCCATGGTCTCGTATTCGTCGGTGGATTGCGGCGCCCGATCGATCTCCTCCCCAGTGCGAAGCGCCATCCGATCCATCAAAGAGGTCGTAGGAGACTGCTCCGACGCCGACATCGTCGTCGTGCTCGCTAAGACCCACATGGATCCCAACGAAGCCGCTCAGAGATTGCTCGCCCAAGGTGCCCATGATCTGATTCGATTAGGGTTTGCTTTGTTGCGGAGTTGCTTGGGTTTGATTTTAGTAGGCTTTGTTGTGGAGTTGCTTTGTTGCTCGCCCAAGATTATTAGTTCCTAATTCTTATGAAATTTTTTTTGTTGATTTTTGTGTAAATTATTATATGAATTTGCTTATTGATTCCATGTGATTCCTAGAGTATGTGAATGAGTTGTAAGTTGCTGCTTGATTCGTATGTTTGTGCTCTTTTAGGCATGCATGTCTCAGACCTGCATCTAGCGATGGCTCTTTTTGTATTCGTATGTGAACATAGGGAAGATGTATTGTGATTTGTTCTGCTGTTTAGAATGTTGCTAGATGTGCGAGATTCAGTCCTGATGGGAGATTCTTTGCAACTGGGAGTACGGACAAATCTATCAAGCTTTTCGAGGTATACTTCAGTTATTATTGTGGTATCTGTACACAATCATGGTTTCTGAATGCTCTTTACCAGTTCTGTTTGTTTTCCGTAGGTTTTAAAAGTCAAGCAAATGATCCTTGGAGATGGCAGGGACGGTCCTATTCGCCCTGTTATTAGAACATTTTATGATCATTTACAGGTAGCCAAGTTTTACGTTCTCTTCTGATTTCTGTACTGGAAGACTCTAGCTTGAAATATTGTGCAAGTGCTACTTTACAGGACATTTTCTGATGAGCTATTCAAAACTTGTATTTGCTGCGAGTTTTAGATAGTGTAACAATTTGGACGGTAATCAATTTATGTAATGTAAGATCCCTTTTATTTTTTGACAACCCTGAATGCAAAGTTGATTCTCTTGCTCAAGACAAGGTTAACTCTTACCAGTGTTCTCTTGCATAATCATATTGGATTTGCTGAAGACCGCATTGATTTGCACTATGAGCTTGAGAGCATCCAATTTCTTTTTTATGTTACAAAAGCAAATTGCACGTCCCTTACTAATTAGTCATTGCTTTATTTTATAGAGCATCTTGGAGGGAAAACTCGACTACCTGCAGAATGTAAACGATTCATTGGTGTAGAAGGAGGTACATTCTACTTTTGTCATTTATAATGATGTAATTCGTGGACTATCAAGAGTTCAGTATTGTCGTAATCACTTGAGTTGCATGTTGGCTGTTGCTACTTATAAAATTCTCTTTTCTGATTAACTTGGTGATTCCTGCAAATCATATTGTGGATTCTAGACTATTAACAATAAGAAGTTTTTAATTCACAGATTTCTATATTAAGAGCTAGTTTTCCGCAAGAAATATTTAGCTTTTCTTTTGGTGGATCTAGTGGCAACCTACTAGCTGCTGGTTCTAATGCTCAGGTGAAGTCACTGCTCTTTTAAATAAGAAATTTGCTAATATTTTGTATATTTTCAACAGTTAAATCTGGATTGTCAAAAATAGATGCTTAAACTTCTATGAAAACTTTATGTTTTCAACTGTTATACTTACAGTTATTCTCATTTATCTTTTTGTATGAGTTGTGATACAATAATTAAAATTTCTTCTACTTATTCTACATAATTTCTCTATAGTTGTTATGCGTGAGAATAACAAAGTAGTGTAATTAGTATTGTTAAAGCTAAGATTTGATTGTAAAGTTTTACTATGAGAATCATCAAGTTTGAAACATGGCGTAAGTCTAGGGATTGAATAGTTTATCTGCCAAAGTGTGCAAATGCATAGCATTCACTCTCGCCTCTTTTACTTTATTTTGCAGAATTTACAAGGAGCATATTGGTATTTTAAAGAAATGAAAATCAGTGTTTGGAGCATAATAAAATTATGTCTGGACCTAGATGACGGATGATATGGCGTTGTCTTTAAGTTATTATGCTCCAAACGGAAGCTTAGTATGCTAGACGATAAATTAGGAAGCTTTGACATGAAATTGATGCAACCTTTAAATTACAATGCTTTGATATGAAATTGATGCAAACCTGAGGTTGGAGCATTGATGCAGGTTTTTTGACACCATTATTCTATTTATAAATTATCATTGTTAAATTAAGTATTCCTTTACCAATGTTTGTGCTAGATTTTAGGTTTTAGTAAACAAAATCATAAAATTATTATTGTATTTAAATAGCCTTACTGAACTTACTCTTTACATTCTTTGCTTCCCTCCAATCTACATTAACTATGAACTTTCTAACTTGTATCCTCATAGTTACTATTGATGATCAAATAAATAAGTCAAATTGCAATTTCATGTGATAAAGCATGCAGGTTAATGTTTTGAAGTGGATTGAACGAAAAGGAGTAAAATTATTCTATTTGGTTGCTAGATTGTTTAATACTTCTTACTAAATTTTTGTCTAAGTTAATATTTGTTTTGATTGGTGAATTAACTATTTATGCTAATGTTTATTTTTGTCCGCCATTGTAGGATGGATATTTTGTCTGCTCCAACATATACATTACAAGAGCGCACAACTAAATTGAAAGCAATATATATGCTATAAGAGTGATGCATTTGAAGATCTTACTAATTCATCGTGAATAAAAAAGTGATGAAAATTTTTTTTGTTCCCCTATTATTTCGAGTGTTTATGCAATAGTAGAATTTTTTATATTTTTTTATTGGGATTAATATTGTTGATTGAAGTTTTAATAAAAATTTTTAAAACTTTGTTGATTATTTTTTTTTGTCTTATCGATTTAATATAAATATGATTAGCTTAACTAAAGTTTAACACTATATGTTTAAATATAATATTATTATTTTTAATGATAATGGGACACTTATAATGTGACACCCCCGGAATTTGGATTAGTCCTCTATATAAATGATATAATAGGACTAAATCTCTAACCCGGCTATAGCATTTTGGATGGTAGCAAGATCCAAGAGGAACATGAGAGTTAAGTGTGCTAGAGCTAGAGTAGTTCTAGGATGGGTGACCCCCTGGGAAGTGGGGCGTCATAGTTGGTATCAGAGACATTCACCAGCCGGAAATGTGAGATGAGTCTCGGCTGAGCCAGTGTTATATAGCGGGTAGAGCGAGGCTCCCCGGCTAATGACCGTTGTGAGTGGAGTGCAGCTCCTCACAAGGTCGGCTAATGCTAGCGAGACGAGTCTCACATCGCCTGGTGCTTGTGAGTGTGCTTGAGCCTGACGTGGACGTCAGGGCTTAAAGGGGGGAAGAATGTGACACCCCCGGAATTTGGATTAGTCCTCCTTCGGGGTTTGGGTAAAACACTTATTTTTCTAACTGTTTTTCTAAAAAGAACTAAAATCATTAAATATGGATTTCTTCTAGATCAAAACGATTTTCAATAACAAATGTCACCTTTTTCCTGTAAATCTCCCCACTCGAATGGATTCGAGTGGTCTGGGTTCTAGGGGCCGTTCCTTTGTCGGGACGAAAGCCACGGGGGCCGAGCCTGGAACCTGTTCTTGTTTGATAGGGTTGTAGGTGTAGGTCCCCCGGGACTTTCGGGCCCTGGTTGGTGTTTTCTGCGTGTTGTACCGAGGCCGTTGTGTTCCCGAACTATAAGGGGTCGGGAACCTTGATAGGCGGAGCCTAGAGTCTGTTCTTGTTTGACAGGGTTCTAAGCATCGGCCTATCGGGTTTCCGAACCCTTATGGTGTCGGTCTTTCCTGTGAGTTTAGTGTTCTGTTGTGGGAGCCGTCTGGTGGACGGTGGCCCCCGGCTGTGTGGTTTTCCAGCCTGTGCGTGAGCGTTGGTGTCGTTGTCGATCTTGTTGATCGTGGGTTGGACTTTAGCCTGCATGAGCCATTTTGAGCTCGACAGAGATACACGGATACTTTCCTCGATGGGGTCGCTCCCCTCGAGAGCCACTCCGGAGTTGGGCCTGTTACTTGCTATCGCGACTTGTCGACGCCGTCCCTCTGGCTGGGCCAGTTTTCACGGACACCCTACGGTAGACCCGTCCTGTTGAGGATGTGCGGCAGTAGGTGGGCGCAGGTTTGACTGGACCCTTTGCGGCAGTCAGTATAGATTTGGTGAGTATATTGTGTGTGTTAGTAGATGCATCATGTTTCCATCTGTTTCATTTTCTTGAGCATCTAGATAGAGGCATAGTAGCTGTAGAGTTACTTTTCCAGCCCTTTCATTCAGTATTATTATCGTTACTTTATGCCTCTAGTAGACTTAGTGGGCAGACCGTCGGGCTTGTTGGCGGCACCCACTGAGAACTACTTGGGACGTAGTTCTCACACCCGTCGTGGTGTCTTTTCCCACAGGGACTTCTACTCCTATTCCAGTTGCTCCTGTTGCTGCTTCTTCTGATCGAGGTAAGGGAGTCGCGAGCTAGATCCCTACCAGCCGTCGTCCTGAGAGTAGATGTACCCTTATTACTTTTGAGAGTTCCTGTCGAGAGAACTTTGTAGTGAGGTATAGAGTTGTATTTATTTTACTGCTGGAGAGATCTCTGTATTTTGGTGAGGTTGGTTGTACTATTGAGAGTTGCAGTTGTTCACTTAGTTTTTATTACTAGCAGTTTTACTTTCAGCTCTGATATCTGTATAGTATAGTTGATCTTTTGCAGGTTGTCGCTTCGTCTATACGGGGCTTCCCGTATGGGCGGCGGATCTGTTGGCGAGCCCGGGTCGCAGTTTCGACGCCGGGGCGTGACAGATTAGGTGGTGTGACGACATCTGGCGCGCCCCGCACAGCTGTTCGCTGTGCGGGACGCGTGTCGGGCGGGGAGGCGCGCGACGTGGCCGCCGCGGAGTGGATCCGCCCGCTGTTGCCTGTTGGTCGGGCTACGTGGCGGGCCAGGGAAGTTCCGGGCGCGCACAGTGTTGGGCCGGCCCAACACTGTAGCCGCCCGAAAATTCCCCTGCGCCCGAAAGTGGGGACTTAATGGGAATTATTCCATTTGTTTTCTGCGGCCTATATATAGCCCGAAACCTCTTCTTCTTCATCTTTTTGGCACCTCCGAGCTTCAAACCGCCAAGAGCCCTTTACCAAAGTTGATCCTCACACCTTCAAGCTTCCATCTGGAGATTTTGGGAATTTCTGGGTGCACGCTTTTCGAGATTCTTATTTTCTTGGCGCGGCGCGACGCTCGTTCTTCGGTGTTTCTTCCGTCGCTCTACGGTGTACGAGCTCCCCCGACCTACTCCGACCATCTTTTTGCGCGATTTCTTCGCCGTTGGATTCGCATCAGGTGAGGCTACGATTTTGGGTTTCACGCACATTTTCAGATTTCGCGTTTTTCGAGGTGTTTTCTCGTGCTCATTGGGACCCCTTTTGCTGTGAGCTTTTGGTGAGGACAGCAGCTTCCTTTGAGGATATCTTCGCGCACAGATCTCGGATCAGGACGTGCTTATAGACTTTTTTCATCTACTCGACACAAGGATCATCGTGGAATTTTCTTGGAATTTTTGGAGACCTTCCCGAAGGTATACACTTTTCCTTTTATCTGTACAAGAGTTTACAGTTGGATGGTTGTTAGATTTTGCGCACCGATACTGTGGAATTTGTAACTTGGCCTACGGTGGTCGGAATTGGACGTGCAGGTACCCGTTTCGAAGCTATCGACGCGAGGAACGCTGTGGTATTTATTTCAGAATTTTTGGAGCCCTGTCTGCAGGTGAAAAATTGGCATCTTTGCGGCTGATTTCGCAGACTGTAATACTTGGTTAAATATTGGGATTTAAGTGTAATTTTAGCCTTGTGTTGTATCCAGGAGGGATTGTGGACTGTGCTGGACCTGTTGGACTTAGAGTTGTTATTTTCCTGGTTTTCTCAGCTGTACGACTCCGGACAATTAGCGTCTTCAGGTGGGTGGCTTTGCTTTCAGGATCTATGGTCTGTGCGCTAATTCTATTGATATAGAATCATGCATGATAGTGATTGGACTGGGTAGCATGCTAGAATGTGAATGTTAATATTCTTGTAATTATCTGATGATCGTATGATCTCTTCTACTTCCTACCATCTATTAAATATTTGTTCTCTTGGAACCTGACCTAGCACCCCTGTCATATGTTGCATGTGTAACCAAACTAGTAGAAAACCCTCACTTGGGCTAGGGTTATTTATGTTTAGACATCCACACTTTATGTTTCATTCCTGGACTTAGTGTTCTCCTCGCCCGGGTAGTGGGCCGAGCGGTCGGGACTTCTTTTTAGTGTGGGATGCATTCGCACTCGTGCTTGGGAGCAGAGTGGGGTCTGGTAGGTGTTGTGGTTCGCTTGTCTGTATCGGGAACCGTTTGGGGTAAACGGTGGACCCGAGAGATCTTGTTTTCCCCTGTTTGGGTTGTCGCCACTGTGTTAGTGGCAGTAGTTACTAGTGTTAGCCGGACCTAGAACCCAGAACCCTTTTCGACATACACATGATTTTAGTCTACCAATGTTTTCTTCCAAGCATCGAAGGGCCGCTGGAGTCTGTTCTTGTTTGATTGGACAAAGGCATCAGCCCTTCGGGGTTTGGGTAAAACATTGGTAGACTAAAATCATGTGTATGTCGAAAAGGGTTCTGGGTTCTAGGTCCGGCTAACACTAGTAACTACTGCCACTAACACAGTGGCGACAACCCAAACAGGGGAAAACAAGATCTCTCGGGTCCACCGTTTACCCCAAACGGTTCCCGATACAGACAAGCGAACCACAACACCTACCAGACCCCACTCTGCTCCCAAGCACGAGTGCGAATGCATCCCACACTAAAAAGAAGTCCCGACCGCTCGGCCCACTACCCGGGCGAGGAGAACACTAAGTCCAGGAATGAAACATAAAGTGTGGATGTCTAAACATAAATAACCCTAGCCCAAGTGAGGGTTTTCTACTAGTCTGGTTACACATGCAACATATGACAGGGGTGCTAGGTCAGGTTCCAAGAGAACAAATATTTAATAGTTGGTATCAGAGACATTCACCAGCCGGAAATGTGAGATGAGTCTCGGCTGAGCCAGGGTTATATAGCGGGTAGAGCGAGGCTCCCCGGCTAATGACCGTTGTGAGTGGAGTGCAGCTCCTCACAAGGTCGGCTAAGGCTAGCGAGACGAGTCTCACATCGCCTGGTGCTTGTGAGTGTGCTTGAGCTTGACGTGGACGTCAGGGCTTAAAGGGGGGAAGAATGTGACACCCCCGGAATTTGGATTAGTTCTCTATATAAATGATATAATAGGACTAAATCTCTAACCCGGCTATAGCATTTTGGATGGTAGCAAGATCCAAGAGGAACATGAGAGTTAAGTGTGCTAGAGCTAGAGTAGTTCTAGGATGGGTGACCCCCTGGGAAGTGGGGCGTCATATATAAAGTGTCACTATGCTAAAAAAATATAACTTTCTTTTTTCAAATTTGGGACACATAAGTGTCACTAAAAGTAAAAAAAAGTGTTGCTAAATTGCAGCATTTTTTTTGGGATATACCAGCACTTAGTAATGTGCCGTTATATACCCTAGCGATTGCACATATAGCGACACTATAATAAGTGTCGGTAATTTTGCTAGTGACACTTTTTTTAGATTTTAGGGACACTTAAAAGTGTCGCTATAACCTTATTGTGTTGTAGTGACAAGTGTTACGAAATTTGAGTTGGCGTATTTCGTGAATATGTTAAGTCTTGAAGATTGAAGATGAAGAAACTTTGGATCGTATACCTCAATCTCAAGAAAGAAGAATTCAAAAAGATCAGGTATGTTTAACTAAATATTTGTGACGATCCGAATACTTCTTATAGTGTAGAAACACCTGGAAGAGGTTTTAATTGCTTAAACATCAAAAACTGGACATGGGACATGTTCAGGATCCGGATCGTGACTTGCAATCCGGATCCCGAAGGGTGTTTTGTTCATACACTGTTTCAATCCGGATCACAGCATCTTATGATCCGGATCCCGAACACTGGTTTTACCTTTTCACTTTTCCAATCCGGATCAGGATTTGCAATCCGGATCCCGAATGTGATGTTTGGTGAAACTGTATGAACAATCCGGATCGGGACTACGATCCGGATCCCGAACAAGCTATTTTCTGGAAACCGTCTTTTGTGCTTCTGCAATCCGGATCGCCAAATCCAATCCGGATCGCCGTCGGTAAAACTTTCCAGAAAAGGTTGTTTTTGATCCGTATATTCTTCCAAGGGTTTCTAACCTATAAATAGACCCTATATTCATTTTTAGGGTTTGGGAATTTTAGCCGTCATTTTCCAAAAGGACGGTTGATCCACATATAGAGAAGAAAGGAAATCAATAGATTTATTCTATGTTTCTTCATCTATATTGATTAGTTTGATTCTAGGTTTTCATACTCACATCTTGAGTTGAATCAAACTAATGAATACTTAGATGGTATTTCCGATCTATCTTTGATCTAAGTATTCGGCGGATCATCACCACCCAAAAAACAACGATTTACCCCAAATCGGCGCGTGGACTCGCGTGGCCTTGTGGATTCAAGGTGCAACCGCTCTCGTGGATTCGGAGCGAGGTACGTTCGTGGATTCGAAGCGTGCCATTGGGTGAAGACCGTGGATTCGGTTGGACGTCGTGGACTCGACGTTGGACGCTGTGGATTCAGCGTTGGGCGCAGATCGTGGATTCGAGAAGCGTCGTGGAGCGAGCGGGAAGATCTACTAGGAGCGTATGGTAAAAGGTTGAGTCGTCTGTGAGTACGTTATATCACCTTGTACGTGTGTTAATTCTAGTGGATTTCGCCGTGTTATCGGTCCCGTGGTTTTTTACTCCGGTTTGGAGTTTTTCCACGTAAAAATCTTGCGTGTTCTTTTATTTTTCCGCATTGGGTTTTATTGCGCAATGATTTTTTGAGTGTTTATTGTTTACACCTATTCACCCCCCTCTAGGTGTTTTTTCCCCTATTTAGATCCATATTAGTTATAACCCAACAAGTGGTATCAGAGCGGGAATAGGGTTGTAAACAATGGTTGAAGGTGGAAACATCAATCGACCCCCTTTCTTTGATGGAACAAATTATGCGTACTGGAAAGTGCGGATGAAAGCCTTTTTAATTTCCATCGACGAAAGGGTGTGGCAATCAATTGAATTAGGATGGTCTAATCCAACTGAAATTTTAGATGATGTTCGCACCTTAAAACCTAGGTCGAAATGGACCAAGGAAGAGATAGATTCTTCTTCTTACAATGGCAAGGGAATTAATGCTCTATTTAATGCTTTGTCACAAACTGAGTTCTCTCGCGTCTCGGCATGTGAGACTGCGAAAGAAATCTGGGATGTTCTTCAAGTTACGCATGAGGGAACTAACCTAGTGAAGATTCAGAAACTGCAAATGCTTACGAGCAAGTTTGACTCTATCTCTATGGCAGAGAATGAATCTTTCACTGACTATTACACACGATTGCAAGACATCGTAAACTCATGTGCTAACTTGGGAGAGAAGATTCCAGAATTTAAAGTTGTAAGAAAAATTCTAAGAACTCTTCCTGAACGATTTCGCCCGAAGGTCGCAGCCATTGAAACAATTAAACACCCGGACGAAATGCGTGTAGAAGAATTAGTAGGTGCTTTACAAACTTATGAAATGACATTTCCTACTAACTATTCTTCTGGAAAGGCATCCTCTTCTAAGTCTTCAGGTTACGCATTGAAATCAACTAAAGAAGAAGACGCGGATTCATCCTCCTCGGACGACGACGAGAACCTTTCTATGGAGGACTTTGAGAAGCAGCTCGCTCTCTTGACAAGGAAGTTTCGCCGCAACTTTCGAAGGGGTAATTCAAGCAAAACTCCATCCTTCGGAAAGTCGAAGAAAGGCAAGGGATCTTCAAGCTACAAGTCAAGAAAGCAAGAGAACTTCTCAAAGGATAAGAAAAGTTCAGAGGGACAAGTTCAGTGCTTCAAATGTCGAGGCTACGGCCACATTGCAACGGAGTGTCCCAACAAGAATCCGGCAAAGAAGAAGGCGATGCAAGTCGTCACTTGGGATGACAACTCCACGTCAAATGAGTCATCGTCAAGTGATGAAGAAGACAACGCGACAGCATTCCACGCGTCCACTACATCTTCACCCTTCATGTGCTTAATGGCAAGTACATCCGATTCATTGTCCAACTCCACTGTTGAAAAGATTGCAACGGACGATGAATCAGATGATTCGGAAGGTGAAGATTTTGTTTTAGCCTACCACAGACTTTTGAGGGATTCAAAGAAACTGGCTAAACAAAACAAGGGGTTGAAAGGGAGATTGCAGGATCTCGAAGAAGAAGTAAAAAGGGTAACCTCTCTCTCAACCGATCTTGAAGTGGAAAGGGATAATCTGATTAAAACAAATGTTTCCCTTCAAGAGTCCAATGAGCATTTCGAGAAGAATTATATAGATATGGTGAACAAAGCGAATTACTTCTTGAAGCTCAACGGCGAGGCTCGACAGGAAAAATTGGAAATGACGGAGACCATACGCCAACTGAAGGATGACTTAAAGAGATTTTCTTCTGGAAGGAGTAAGTTGGACAGACTTCTTGGTCTTGGTCAAACAAATAAGTTCGGCCTCGGATACACTCAAACTGGAGACATTCCAAGTTCGAGTGGGACAGTATTTGTGCCTCAGTCGGTATCTCCTCCTCCGACACCGGAATTCACGACAAGCAACGACAACAAGCCTACTACATCCTCCTCGGAATCGACAAGATCTAAGGTATGTTTTCGTTGTGGCATTTCAGGGCACATAAGGAGAAATTGCAAGACGGAGCCAAACGCACACCTCAAGCACCTCTTGCAATGACTACCAAAAGGGTGATTCCTCAAAAATCAAATGCAATTCATTTGAAGGAAAAGACCCTTGGTAGTACACCGCTCAAGACGACATCATCAAGGAGCAGCAATTCTTCAAGCAAGACGCTTTCACCTAGGAGATCAACTGCACGATCATTACCGACGCATTCCAAAAAGGTTTGGGTGCGCAAAGGTGAAATTTTCCCTTGTCTTGTTACCAATGTTTCCTTGCATGCATATGATAGTTCGTCTTGGTATCTGGATAGCGGGTGTTCCCGTCATATGACCGGTGATAAAAACTGTTTTCAAACATTTGAGAAAAACTCCGGAGGACTTGTTGTTTTCGGAGATGGTCGGTCTTCCAAAATTGTTGGAAAGGGAACGGTAGCTATTCCAGATGGCCCGGTTCTAAATAATGTGTTATTTGTTCATGGCCTTAAGACTAACCTCATAAGCATAAGTCAACTTTGTGATAATGGTTATTCAGTTAATTTTTCATCTGATAAATGCACTGTAACTGACATGAACCATGCTTTCTTTTTAAAGGGGGTTAGATCAGAAAACAATTGTTATGTAGTTCCTCATAAGATTTCTGAAAAATGTAACCTAGCATCTTTGAAAAATGAAACACTTTGGCATGAAAGGCTAGGTCACATAAACTTTAAGGAACTTGCTAGAATTTCGAACAAAGATGTGGTCAAGGGGGTTCCTAAACTTTCTTTTGAACAAAACCTTGTGTGTGGCGGTTGCCAAAAGGGAAAACAGTCTAGGACTGCACACAAGAACTTGAACCACATAGGTACAAAACGGCCTTTGGAACTTTTGCATATGGACTTAATGGGGCCAACTCGTCAACCATCTCTGGGAGGTAAATGGTATATTTTCTTATTGGTTGATGATTTTTCTAGATATACTTGGGTAGCATTTTTAAAAGAAAAAGCTGATACCTTTGATTCTTTTCTCGAAATTTGCAATCGTATTATGATTGAAAAGAATGAAAGGATTACTCGAGTTAGGAGTGATAGAGGTGGGGAATTCATAAATTCCAAATTCATTGATTTTTGCACTTCTAACGGCATTAAACATGAATTCTCTGCACCTTACACACCTCAACAAAATGGTGTAGTCGAGCGCAAAAACAGGGTCGTACAGGAGATGGCACGTGTTATGCTTCATAGCCGGAACTTACCTTTATATTTTTGGGCTGAAGCGGTGAACACTGCTGTCTATGTTATCAATCGAGTGTATTTGCGCCCGGGGACTTTGAATACACCATATGAACTTTGGTTTTGTAGAAAACCTAACATCAAATATTTTCGTATCTTTGGGAGTCGGTGTTTTATTTTACGTGATCGTGAGAATCTTGGAAAATTTGACTCTCGAAGTGACGAAGGGATTTTCTTAGGTTATTCTACAAACAGTAGAGCATATCGAGTTTTTAACTTAGAATCTAAGACGATCGTAGAATCGATAAATGTTAAGGTAGATGAAGCTTTTCACTTTGAATCTGAAAAATCTACCCTCGATATCTCTCTTGATGATGATACACCTGCTAATGCATCTTCTTCTAACAATTCTTTCGATAATAATGATGCATCTAACGGTTCTTCAAGTTCATCTGATGTGCAGGAATCATCTCGTGTACCTCCGTCTACTCCTCTACCTCAAACGTTACGCATCTCCAAGGATCACCCTGAATCGAACATCATTGGAGATCCACAAGAAGGAGTTAGAACACGGAGACAATTGGTTTGCGGATTTGCATGCTATGTATCTCAAATCGAACCAAGGAATGTTGATGAAGCTCTCCAAGATGACTACTGGATTAAAGCAATGCAGGAAGAGCTCCATCAATTCGAGCGAAACAAAGTCTGGGAATTAACGAAGCCTCCGAAGCAACACAATGTGATAGGTACCAAATGGATCTTCAAGAACAAGAAAAATGAAGAAGGTACTATCATCAGGAACAAAGCAAGGTTAGTTGCTCAAGGCTACTCTCAAGTAGAAGGTATAGACTTTGATGAAACTTTCGCCCCTGTAGCTAGACTCGAGTCCATTCGTATATTGTTTGCGATTGCTTGTCATTTTAAAATCAAATTATTTCAAATGGACGTTAAGAGCGCCTTTTTAAATGGGTTTTTAAATGAGGAAGTTTATGTGGCTCAACCGAAAGGTTTTGTGGATCATAAACTACCTAACCATGTTTTTCGTCTGAAAAAGGCTCTTTACGGTCTGAAACAAGCACCGCGAGCATGGTACGAAAGGTTGACAAAGCACCTTTTGGAAAAGGGCTACACTCGAGGGGGAGCTGACAGGACTCTCTTTGTGAAGCATTATCAAAACAATTTCATAGTTGCACAAATCTATGTCGATGACATTGTATTTGGAGCAACAAGAGATAATGATGCTTCTAAATTCGCGGAGACCATGGAAAGCGAATTTGAGATGTCCATGATGGGCGAATTGACTTATTTTCTTGGATTACAAGTTAAACAAAACGATGAAGGAATTCACTTGTGTCAATCCAAGTATGCACTGGAGTTGGTCAAAAAGTTTGATCTTGAAAATTCTAAGGATTTTCCGACTCCAATGGGAACTAGCCATAAGGGACTTGGAAGTGAATCACATAGTGAGAATGTAGACGAGAAACTGTATCGCAGTATGATTGGAAGTCTACTATATCTCACGGCTAGTCGCCCGGATATATCCTTCAGTGTTGGGATTTGTGCGAGATATCAATCAGCACCGAAGGAGGTTCACCTGAAAGCGGTGAAACGGATCATCCGATATATCAAAGGTACAATCAATTTCGGAATTTGGTATCCTATGGGAACGACTTTGGATATTGTTGGATACTCAGATGCCGATTGGGCTGGATCAGTGGATGACCGGAAAAGCACGAGTGGTGCATGCTTCTATCTTGGCCATTGCCTTGTTGCATGGCACAGTAAAAAGCAGAATTGCATAGCACTCTCGACTGCCGAAGCGGAGTACATTTCTGCAGGAAGTTGTTCAACCCAATTGATTTGGATGAAAAGCGTGTTGAGCGATTTCCGGATTTCAACAACTTCGGTAACCATTTTATGTGACAACACTAGTGCTATTAACATTTCAAAAAACCCTGTGTTGCACTCTAGAACAAAACATATTGAACTTAGATATCATTTTCTTAGAGAGCTAGTTGAATCAAACATTCTTCAACTGTCATATATTTCAACTGAGGATCAATTAGCTGATATCTTAACAAAACCTTTGGATCAAAAACGTTTTATTCACTTGCGTAAAGCAATTGGCATGCTTTCCTTGAAATAAACTCTTTTGAAACCTTTGCTTAGGTTAGGTTTTGTTTTTGTTTTTGTTTTGTTCTTTATCTATGTTTTGTACATAGGACATTAATTGAGCATAAATCATAATTGACTTTAATTGCATCCTTTTATGCATTTAGAAATTTATTATGCTTTTGATGTCATAATATTTCAATGTTGCAATGATCATTTACGTTAATTAAACCATCTTTTAAGTGATCAAAGTCAATTTCTCTCTCAATGATCTCTTGGTATAGTCATTATCATATTTGATTGCTTAGTCGAGTATGAATTCGAGATCAATGGTTTGGTTGAATACCTTATATATTAAATAATTGATAGCCAATTGAGGGGGAGTCAATGAAATGTAAAATGCTCAAAAGATGTGGAAAGAGTTACATCCCAATGAGGAGTGTGAAAACTACCACCACATGGAGAAAATGAAAGAAAGAAAAAGATACTCCATGAATGAAAAGCAAATTCTTGTTTTAACAATGTTGATGAAATTCATATTGAAATACTTGACTCAGTCGTATTTCATGGTTGGTGTAAGGTGGGATTTTTTAAAAGATGCTCAAAGAGCCACTCCTTCAACAGATTGTCTAGATATATTATCTAACTTATCTGGGATTTCAAACATCTATTGATCTTGGTATTTCATTTTCTTTACCAAAATTGATGATTTGATAAAGGCATTACACATAAGATCAGGATAGATGTAATTGAAATTGTTCAACTTTAAGTGTTTTAACTTTCGTAAATTTTCGTTTCATTTTTGGATATTTTTGATAGATTTTGTATAATCTATTTCTTGTTGTATGAAACGATGTTTTTTTGTTTAAAGTTGACATGGTAAAGTGCTTACATACTTTTTCTGGATTTTATGGAATTTTTCTGAATTTTTCTGAAGAAAAAGTTGAAGCCGATCCGGATCGGGGTAAGTGATCCGGATCCCGAACGCAGGATTCTTCCTGCGGGTAGCCGATCCGGATCACAATCTCGATCCGATCCGGATCACGGCTAGGGTTTTTATAAGAACAAAGAGGATTTGATTTCTTTTACCCTAATCTTTTGTTCTTAAGTCTCTAGAGTTTCTCTCTCTAGATTTCTTGCGTTTTGGAGCTTCCAAACTCAAAGTTCTTCGGATTCAAGTAAGTTTTATTGATCAAAACTCGGTTTTTACAGTTTTTCATCAAACGTGAGTTGAAATCTTGTATCTTTTTCGTTTGTGATTGGTTTTTGATCAAATTTCTTTTGAAATAAGAACTCTGGGTCAATTAGTTTTGTTTTTATGCTGGGTTTTCACCTGATTAACGAGTTTTTAGGTTTCGATTTCTAAAAATTCGGTTTTAGGGCATAAAAGAGGAATTTTTGAAAATCATGGAATTGATCTATTTTTAAAATTCTTTTTGGAAAACGAGTTTGATTCTTGGCTTCTCTACATGATTATGATTGTCTAGGTACAATATTTCAACTTTTCAAAATTGACGATTTTTCATGTGTTCTTGAGTTGGTTCTTCACAGGACACCTCTTGAAATTCAGAGCACTCACACCAATGGCATTCTCCTGGTTAATCTTGCTACTGGTTACAATGGTGCACACGAGTACGTCTGTTAAAGAGGAATCGGATGTCTCAACTCGAGACAAGACAACCGAAGGCAAGGAGGACAGCTCAGAGTACGATACGGAAGAATGGGATGAATTCTTCAAAGATGTTCAACGGAAGATTGATGAGGAAAACAGGACATCTGTCAAAGGCAAAAGGCTTATGAAATCTGCATCAACAACTAGGCAATATACAAGACGAAAGAATGTCCAACGAAGTGAAAGTTATCGTAGTGGGCCCCTCACCAGAGCACGCTCACTTTCTGGAATTCTACAAACTGAATCTCCATGGGTTACGGGAATGAATGCACCATCTGCATCTACACAGCACCCATCACACTCGAAGGGAGGGACCACAGACACAGATGAATTGGAACTGCTTCGTCAGGAACAGCGAAAACTCTCTGCTGCACACGAAAGAATGTCGAAGGAACTTCAGCAGATTTCCTCTGAACACAAGAAGATCAAGAAAAAGTTCTCAAATATTTCGAAATTGCTTAAAGGGTTTTTGAACAAGCTGAGCTGTACCAGTTCAGATTCATCAGATTGAGCAGCGCTTTCTGTTCCTTTGTCTATGACGTTACGCAATCCTTGCAGTTCTTAGGCTCTTCGTTTTGGACTTAGCCTTTTGACTTACTTTTAGTTTGGTTCTTCAGGTTTCGTTTTCCTTTGTGCAGGATTTTTAGGTTTTAGTCTTATTGCTAACCTTTAGTTTAGTTCTCAGTTTATGCATATTGATAGATTTTTTTTGCTCTCCTTACATATTGTAGCTCTCGCTACGTTTTGGCTTTGTTTTGTGACAAAAAGGGGGAGAGAGTTAGAGAGAACTTTGAACAATGATACAATGATGAATGATGTGAATTGGTGATCATTAAGGTAAGTATGACTCTCAACTTCAACTTTGGTTTTATCTTGTGATTTGATGCATGCTCCTACTAACTATTCGACTAACTATTTGGGCATGTAATATGACTAACAAGTTGATGATTGGACTAACACTTTGTGACATTTGGTTTTTAATTGCTTAGAAGATATGTTGGTTTTTAACTATGATTCTTTCACATATCTGAATTCTCAAATGTCATGATGAGAATAAACTCTTTCTCTGTACTTGGTTTTGTATGTTTCAATTCTTGAGGTATCTAACGATTTCTTTTGTCAAGAATGATTTCTTTGTGCAGAGAGTACAGATGTCTAAGTCTAGAGTCTGTTTTAGGAGTTTATCTCATGTTTTTAAGTTTTGGATCTTCATTGTAAATTTTTGTTGTATGGTGATAGCAACAAAAATATCTTTTTGAATTTTCTTTTGTGGATTTGTGTTTTGTCACGAAACCGCCAAAGGGGGAGATTGTTACGGAATTTGAGTTGGCGTATTTCGTGAATATGTTAAGTCTTGAAGATTGAAGATGAAGAAACTTTGGATCGTATACCTCAATCTCAAGAAAGAAGAATTCAAAAGGATCAGGTATGTTTAACTAAATATTTGTGACGATCCGAATACTTCTTATAGTGTAGAAACACCTGGAAGAGGTTTTAATTGCTTAAACATCAAAAACTGGACATGGGACATGTTCAGGATCCGGATCGTGACTTGCAATCCGGATCCCGAAGGGTGTTTGTTCATACACTGTTTCAATCCGGATCGCAGCATCTTATGATCCGGATCCCGAACACTGGTTTTACCTTTTCACTTTTCCAATCCGGATCAGGATTTGCAATCCGGATCCCGAACATGATGTTTGGTGAAACTGTATGAACAATCCGGATCGGAGACTACGATCCGGATCCCGAACAAGCTATTTTCTGGAAACCGTCTTTTTTGCTTCTGCAATCCGGATCGCCGTCGGGATTTCTTTCCAGAAAAGGTTGTTTTTGATCCGTATATTCTTCCAAGGGTTTCTAACCTATAAATAGACCCTATATTCATTTTTAGGGCATCGGAATTTTAGCCGTCATTTTCCAAAAGGACGGTTGATCCACATATAGAGAAGAAAGGAAATCAATAGATTTATTCTATGTTTCTTCATCTATATTGATTAGTTTGATTCTAGGTTTTCATACTCACATCTTGAGTTGAATCAAACTAATGAATACTTAGATGGTATTTCCGATCTATCTTTGATCTAAGTATTCGGCGGATCATCACCACCCAAAAAACAACGATATACCCCAAATCGGCGCGTGGACTCGCGTGGCCTTGTGGATTCAAGGTGCAACCGCTCTCGTGGATTCGGAGCGAGGTACGTTCGTGGATTCGAAGCGTGCCATTGGGTGAAGACCGTGGATTCGGTTGGACGTCGTGGACTCGACGTTGGACGCTGTGGATTCAGCGTTGGGCGCAGATCGTGGATTCGAGAAGCGTCGTGGAGCGAGCGGGAAGATCTACTAGGAGCGTATGAAAAAGGTTGAGTCGTCTGTGAGTACGTTATATCACCTTGTACGTGTGTTAATTCTAGAGGATTTCGCCGTGTTATCGGTCCCGTGGTTTTTTACTCCGGTTTGGAGTTTTTCCACGTAAAAATCTTGCGTGTTCATTTATTTTCCGCATTGGGTTTTATTGCGCAATGATTTTTTGAGTGTTATTGTTTACACCTATTCACCCCCCTCTAGGTGTTTTTTCCCCTATTTAGATCCATATAGTTATAACCCAACAACAAGAGCAACTAACAAGCCTAAGAGGGCTAAGAAGGGTCGAGAGGACTCGGATTCGGGATCAGAAACTGAATCCATTGACTGGGATGAACTATTGGTAGAAGCAACTGCACCTACTACTTCAAAGGGAAAAGCCCCTGCTGCATCTACAAATGCTGTACCAACTGCTCGTGGAATATTGATCAGAAACTGAATCCATTGACTGGGATGAACTATTGGTAGAAGCAACTGCACCTACTACTTCAAAGGGAAAAGCCCCTGCTGCATCTACAAATGCTGTACCAACTGCTGCAGATAAGGGCAAAGCTCCAATGGAAGAAACTCCTTACAAGTCGAAAAGAAAAAGCGTTGCACGCAAGAGAGGGAGTGCTCGTGGAATATCGATTGAGGAGCCACTAGCAAGTCAGCCTCCTCCACGAGAGTTTATAATGTGACGCCCCACTTCCCAGGGGGTCACCCATCCTAGAACTACTCTAGCTCTAGCACGCTTAACTCTCATGTTCCCTTGGATCTTGCTACCATCCAAAATGCTATAGCCGGGTTAGAGATTTTAGTCCTATTATATCATTTATATAGAGGACTAATCCAAATTCCGGGGGTGTCACATTCTTCCCCCCTTTAAGCCCTGACGTCCACGTCAGGCTCAAGCACACTCACAAGCACCAGGCGATGTGAGACTCGTCTCGCTAGCCTTAGCCGACCTTGTGAGGAGCTGCACTCCACTCACAACGATCATTAGCCGGGGAGCCTCGCTCTACCCGCTATATAACCCTGGCTCAGCCGAGACTCATCTCACATTTCCGGCTGGTGAATGGCTCTGATACCAACTGTGACGCCCCACTTCCCAGGGGGTCACCCATCCTAGAACTACTCTAGCTCTAGCACGCTTAACTCTCATGTTCCCTTGGATCTTGCTACCATCCAAAATGCTATAGCCGGGTTAGAGATTTTAGTCCTATTATATCATTTATATAGAGGACTAATCCAAATTCCGGGGGTGTCACATATAAGCTCAGAAAGAATTAAGGACTTTGAAAAGAGGGAATGCATTGGTGAAAGGCATGTCAATCTCAAAGCTCTGAGGGAGCGATCTGCACTCTTTGGCACTCTCGTTGACAATGCGGGTCTTGCCCCCATCTGTCATTTCCCTGACCCTACTGGATATTGTCTTCACTCCGTAAGGATGTTTTATCAGAATGGATCAAGGTTGATTGATCAAGAGGACGGACAGCGAGAATTTCTAACAATGGTTAGAAATATTAAGATTAAGGTCACACCTCAATTAATTGGAGAGGTGTTAGGGATGAAGGCCAGCACTGAAGGAACTCATTACCTAAAAGGTCATGTCTTCTCCACCACCTCATGGAGAGTGGTCGTGAATGGAATTTGTCTGCCAGATACTCAGTCAACGGGGAACTCAGTCTTTTCAAGAGAACTTCGACCGGAGTATCGATACTTGAACTTTATTGTTTGCTACAACATTCTTCCCAACATGCAAACAAAAGTTCTTCGATGGGACAGGATGCTATTCCTCTATCTCCTTGGAAATCTGGCAGCAGCTATGGGTTCTAACTTCAACATTCCTTTCCTCATCTGGTCAAGGATGGTACGGTATGTGGAACATGCCCATCCCACAGAGAGACTTCCCTTCCCAATCATAATTATGCGAATTTTGAAGAAATTCAAAGTCGATACTTCATCATCGACTTATATGCATAGTTTGGGAACAATCAACGATACGACTATCGTAAAGTCCCTCTCCACGAAACAAGATGAACCTCCTTCACCTCCTCTCAGACGTCGACCTTCAACTTCAGCAGCTACAGCTTCAGTACCACGAGCACCAGCAGCACAATCTGCACCTCCTTCAACTTCAGAGGATGATGCCTCAGTTACCTCCATCTATAGAGAGCAACAGCGTCTTTCCTCCGAGCAGGAACGCATGTCAAATGAGTTTATTGAAATGAAGAACGAAATACAAGAAGTTAAAAAGGAACAGGTGTCCATGAACAAGCGCATAAAGAAAATTTTTCAAAAACTCGGGTGCATTAGTTCAGAGGATTCTGAGTAATCTTTATTCTAATCCTTTCTTTTGCAGGTTTTCAAGTTTTTTTTGTTTAGTTCTCAAATTTTCTTGTTTTGAACTTTTAACTCTCCTTTTATTTTTATAATTTTGGCTTGATTTTGTGACAAAAAGGGGGAGAGAGAACAAACAATGATCGACTAGTGGTTGTGAACTTTGAAACTATGAAGGTAAGTACAACTTCAACTTTTGTTTTATATTGTGTTTTGCATGCATGCCTCGACTAACTATTCGACTAACTATTTGGGAATGTAATATAACTAACAAGTTGTTGTTGACTAACAATTCTGTGACATTTGAATTTTTAATGCTTAGAAGATATGCTATGTTGATTTATGATTGTGATCTTATTACATATCTGAATTCATAAATGTCATGGTGAGTATAAACTCTATCTCTGTGTTTGGTTTTGAATGCTAAAATTCTTGAGGTATCTAACGATCTCGTTTGTCAAGAATGATTTCTTTTTGCAGAGAGTACAGATGTCTAAGTCTAGAGTCTGTTCTAGGAGTTTATCTCATATATTTATCTTTATTTGGATCTCCAATGTAAATTTTTGTTGTATGGTGATAGCAACAAAAATATCTTTTTGAATTTTCTTAAGTGGATTTGTGTTTTGTCACGAAACCGCCAAAGGGGAAGATTGTTAAGGAATTTGTGTTGGCGTATTTCGTGAAAATGGTTAAGTCTTGAAGATTGAAGATGAAGAAGTTTGGATCATATACCTCAATCTCAAAAAAGAAGAATTCAAAAGGATCAGGTACGTTTAACTAAATATTTCAGGTGATCCGAATACTTCTTATAGTGTAGAAACACTTGGATGAATTTTTAATTGCATAAAAATAAAAAACTGGACATGTTATATGTTCAGGATCCGGATCAGGCACTACAGTCCGGACCCCGAACATAGGGTAGTTCATGCGCAATTCCAGTCCGGACCGCGGTTACTTCAGTCCGGACCACGAACGTGGAATTTGCAGAAATTGCATGAACAGTCCGGACCGTGGTTACTTCAGTCCGGACCCCGAATGCATGTTTTTCTGGAAATAGTCTGTTTAGCCACGACAGTTCGGACCGCCGATTTCCAGTCCGGACCGTCGTCCTGAAAAATTCCAGATAAGGTTAGTTTTTGATTCTTATCCTCTTCCAATGGTTTCTAACCTATAAATAAACTCTACGATTCATTTTTTAGGGTAATCCAAAAATAAGCCGAAAAAGCCAAATAATCCAAAAATACGGCAAATCCACATATAGAGAAGAAAGGAAATAAATAGATTTAATTCTATGTTTCTTCATCTATATTGATTAATTTGATTCTAGGTTTTTCAAACTCAGATTTTGAGTAGAATCAAATTAATGAATACTTAGATGGTATTTCCGATCTATTTCTAATCTAAGTATTCGGCGGATCATCACCACCCAAAAACAACGATTTTTTCAAAATCGGCGCGTGGACTCGCGTGGCCTTGTGGATTCAAGGTGCTACCGCTCTCGTGGATTCGGAGCGAGGTACGTTCGTGGATTCGAGACGTGCTACTGGGTGAAGGCCGTGGATTCGGTCGGACGTCGTGGATTCGACGTTGGACGCCGTGGATTCGGCGTTGGACGCTAATCGTGGATTCGAGGAGTGTTGCGGAGCGAGCGGAGAAGATCTACTAGGAGCGTATGGAAAAAGGTCGAGTCGTCTGTGAGTACGGTATATCACCTTTGTACGTGTGTTAATTCTAGTGGATTTCGCCGTGTTATCGGTCCCGTGGTTTTTTACTCCGGTTTGGAGTTTTTCCACGTAAAAATCTTGCGTGTTATTTTTCATTTCCGCATTGGGTTTTATTGCACAATGATTTTTGAGTGTTTACTGTTTACACCTATTCACCCCCCTCTAGGTATTTTTTCCCCTATTTAGATCCATATAATATAACCCAACATGGTCCACGAGAGGACGCGCTGGGAGCCGTGGACCAAGGCGGAGACACGTGGCGGCTCGGGACTGGCCGGCTCACGCGGTTCGGTCTACGCGGCACTACGGGAGCGTGGTCCATGGACCTGGCGCGTGCGCTGGGCGCAGCGAGCGCTAGAGGGGGACGCGTTGACAGGACGTGTGTCAACGCGTCATTGGTGGGGCAGGCGGGGGCAGGCGCGGGCGGCATGTAGCCCACGCGGGGGGGCGCCACGTGGCGCCCCGCCATTCGCTGCCGCCACCCCACCTCACCCCTCTGTCGAGCCACGCGGCAGCGCCCGGTTGGCCGGGCGCCGTTGTCCAGTGTTTGGGACACATGTCGCGCCCGGGACAATCCAGGTGCTGCACGGATCGCGTGTGGGTGTTTCGTGTTTGGCGCCCGAAAGCTTCGGGCGCCCGAAAACGTACCCCAAAGTGTGCTCCCCTCCCCTTTTGAGGCTATAAATAGACTTCCTCTCCCTCTCTCCTCACTTTTTTTGGAGGAGTTTCGAGCTGGAATTTTCATAGAGCCTTCATCCACTAGTGCTCCAGTTTTTCCAGGGATTTAGAGATTTTTGGAGACCTCGACATCGGCGATTTCTGCGATTCGGCGTACTGCGACGTTCTTCTTCAGGTGTTCTTTTCCGTCACATTTTGGTCCGCGGGCTCCCCTGCGCTACCTCGAGGGACTTTTTGAGTGATTATTGCGGCATTGTCTTCACGACAGGTAGTGCTACATTTCTTGTATTTACCACTTCCGTCCGTTTCGAGTTTTTACTAGGTTTTCTGGAACATCTTTAAATCCCCTTTTTCTGCGGCAATTTTCAGACAGCGGAGGAGTATTTATGAATATTCTCGGCCTACGAGTGTCGTATTTGTCACGCCCCGGAGTCGAAACTATGACTCGGGCTCACCAACAGATCCGCCGTCTATGCAAAACCCCGCATAGGCGAAGCGTCCTACCTGCAAGAAAAGGTACTACAGCTAAACAGATATCAGAGCTATAAAAATAAAACTGCTGTAAAACTAAAAACCAATCATCTGTACAATTGGAAATAATAATACAATATCCATCTCCCAAATATGATCATATACAAAATCCTCTGCTACAATAACCCAGAACTCAACAGGAGGTAAACTGAAATAACACGTCAGTGTACAGGCACTTAGTACAAGTCAGATCATCACAATACAATAGTCTCTCAAAAGTAGAAATAAAACTAGTCTACTGACTGTACTCAGGATCTCCAATGAAGGGGTACCGCTACTCTCCACAGACAGGTAGGGATCTAGCTCGCGACTCCCTCGCCTCGAACAGGAACCACAGAATCAGCAACACCCGCTAAGACTCTGCAAAACAAAAGAGAGGAAAGAAAAAGGAGGGTGAAAACCCCCAACGGGTGTGAGAACTACACCAAAAAGGGAGTTCTCAGTGGGTACTGCCACCAGGCCCGACGGTCTGCCCACTGAGTCTACTAGAGGCATAAGATAACCATGCAGTAAAAACTGAACAAGAAAGCTGGAGATACTCTACAGCTACCATGCCTCTATCTAAATACTAAAATGGGGAAAAACCCATGAAAGGTATGCAACTACTCGCACACGAGGTGCACAATCGACCCAATCGAGCTAACTGCCATATCTGGTCCAGTCAAGCCTGCGTAGTCGTGTATCAACGACGTGGCATCACCACCGTGTATTAACGGCGTGGCACTAGGTCAAACAGACCCATCGATCCATCAGATCTTGCGACTGCGCCATCAGCTCTACCGGCGATATCCAATGAGGTGCTGTCGAAGTTGGCGCGGTTCCCAGAACCACGTCAATCGCAATCTCAATCTCCCTAACCAGCGGCACCATTGTCAGCTCAGTTGGACTCACACCCGAGATCTCACGGGCAACAGGGATATCCTTGAGTCCCGGTGCCGCCGTAGGCACCTCTCACATTGTCGCTGTAACCTGTGTGCTCTAACTGTCTCTACAAACAAGTCTCCTCTTGTCTGCCTCGCAGAAGGTCATAGCCCTCTCTCTCTCTGCAGTCAAACATCATGTGGTACTGTGCCAACCAATCCCACGCACTGGGTCAAAACACCGAACTGACACAAATACCAAAAGTTTGCCGGTATAACTCGCGACCTCAACTGCACTGGACATAATCCACAAGCCTCCTCCACATGCACGACAGCAACAGTAACCTGTACCTCTAGTGCACGTGGTAACGACTCTGCCTCTATTCTATGCAGGGATGCAAAATGCTCTAACTCCGACTGCCGTGATGAAATCACACCTGCGACAACCCGATCCACTGCCATGGCGCCCTCCAACCAGGCGACACAGACTCATCCGCTCAATGCA
Source organism: Tillandsia fasciculata (assembly GCA_029168755.2). NCBI lineage: Eukaryota > Viridiplantae > Streptophyta > Magnoliopsida > Poales > Bromeliaceae > Tillandsia > Tillandsia fasciculata. Next base: position 23,034 of record JAQOTM010000681.1, on the reverse strand, counting down.
GGTGGTCGTCGCTCAGTCTGCCAGAACATATCTTGATTAACCACATAGGGAGCACGACCTCTGCCTCTGCCCACACTGGGGTGACGAATGCGGCCCTCAGCAGATAACATATCCATGCTACCTCTACTGCTGATACCGATGCTGAAGCTTCCATCGGGGTCCACCCGATCTCTGGCGTCTCAGAAATCCACTACCCTGGAGAAGAAATCTGGAAAGCCTCTGCCGCTCTGTCACGCCCCGGGGTCGAAACTGCGACCCGGGCTCGCCAACAGATCCGCCGCCTATGCGAAACCCCGCATAGGCGAAGCGTCCAACCTGCAAGGTATCATCTAACCACTAAACAGATATCAGAGCTGAAGAAAAACTGCTATAATAAAAATCTGAATCACTGTACAACTGAAAAATAAAGGTACAATATTCATCTCCCAAAAAATAATAATACAATAATCCGATCCACCGAAACTGTAATACAAGTAAAAGCCACCTATACATCATCTACAAATCCAAAAAGGGAGATAAACTGAAATAATAAAATACAACTGAGTACAGTGAAACCCACAATTCGGGTTGGTACATCTATCCCACTGTAGAAATCAACACTGGTAGGGATCTATCTCGCGACTCCCTCGCCTCGAACCGTCAACCAAAGATCCGCAACTCCAGCAGCAGACACTGCAGAAAAAAGGGAGGAAAGGGGAAAAACAACAATGGGGGTGAGAACCACTAGTAAAACCAGTAGCCTCCCCCTGTGGGTAAAGCCTCAAACCCCGACGTACCCACAAGTCTACCAGAGGCAAGAAAAAGAATAAGAGAGGTGGTAAGCTATAAACAAAACTACTGATAAAAGAGAGCTACTACTAAAATGCCTCTAAATGCAAAGCCGGAAAGAGTAAGTACGGATGTATCGGTGAAAGAATCTACCAACAGGACCCAATCAGATGATCCGGTAAAAACCCGGTATTGCCTGCTCTGTCATCAATCTCGCAACTCAGTATCTCTATTGTCCAAATGACCGGAACCCAACACGGTCTGACCGGCACCCAACACGGCCTAAAGCCTACTCCGGAGTGGCACTCGAGGGGAGCGACCCACACGAGTAAACTATCACTGTAACTAGTATCATCAGTATCATAAAATAGCAGGATTGGGTCACGACTCTGATCACAATGGGAAAACCCATCCACTAAGGAAGCCCGATCCCTCACCTCCAATCTGATGCAATAATAATAACTCGGTCAACCGCCCACAGTTCGCGGTTGCCGCAATCCCTGCCATCAGGCCCTGCCTGTCCCAAATCCCCAGAAACCTGACTACACTATCCCAAACCCTCTGCTCGTACCCGAGCCACTAATACCCAGAGTCTAAAATGAAAAGGAGAAAAGTATAAAGCATGGTTTCTCCTAAGTCAAGTCCAACATGATAGTGTAGCAGAATAAGGTGGTCTATCTAGATGACCATACAAGCATGAAGATGTCCCAAGATGATGTAAAGTAAGCAGGTGTCGATGTCCTTATATTTATTAGAGCATGCTATCCAAAATACATAATCAATCTCATAAAAGAATTGGATGTTAACATAGCATACATCAAGTCTACACAAGTATGCACCTTTCACATTTGGAAATAAAGAGAGAATAGTATCCAACATGGTTTTCACCTATCATGAATCAGGAGATAAATGACGATCATTGCTTTCATAAGGAGTGAATCTCACATAGATAGATCAAGGTTAATGTAATCAGCTATTCTCACACAAACCACTAACCACCCTCAAATGAAACATCCATTCACATATAGACTTGCCAAAGATCATTTAACATTACTTGAATATGGACATCCAATCCACTATCACCAATAAAAAGACTAAGGTTCAACAACTTTTATTGATCTCACATAGGATTGAACATAGGATCTACCAACAACATCCAATCTCATTTGGAGGAATTAGGAGTCATGAACAAAGCTTAGTCTCATAAGGAATAGGCCTCAACTCACATTGATAACCCTCTTTTCATGAATGAACTAGGAATCAAAAGCATAGGTCATTCTCACATCAACTAGATCAATAACCAACATCAACTCCCATTTTCACATAAACTAGATCAAAGATCAATCAACTCATTATTCTCACATAGATAGGTTATGAATCAACATCTATGCCCCACATCACACATTGTAGGTTAAGGAACAACAAAACCAACTACTCTCATATAAGCCATTCTCAAATAAATCAACCAAGTCCTTCCCACATAAACAACCAAGCACTTCTCACATAACCCCCCTCAAGTCCTCACATAAATCAATCAACCATTCACATATAACTATCACCATCATTCTCACATAATTATGTTAACCATTCATCATAAGGTGTAGGTTGAAGATTAGTTTCCTAATTACCCTCACATAGCATAGGTTTAAGGACGATCACTTAATATCAACTTCATATGAGATAATATAATTTCAACCAACTAATCATTTACTCAAGCATAAGCTAAGGATCAAATAACTTAATCTAAACATGGATATCCAAGCATATTACACCAAGGAGAAGAGAACAACAATCAACTATGCCATGAGGGAAACCAATAGCCCGAGTGGGTAAATCGTCGTTTTCGGCAAAGCACAACCACCCACCTGAAACTTGACGATCCGATGCCCGATCTGGCTGAATTTTGGCGTGAGTAATCCTTATCCTCCCAGGAGTCCGATGCCACGAAAATCATCAAAATCTGCCTCACGGATTGGGCGCAATCACTGAAACAATGCACACTGCGCATTCAAATTCCAGAATTTCGGCAAGTGCAACAAGGTTAATTAAAAAAAGTATGTGCAACCTCAAATACCTCAAAATAAAGTTTCCAGCAGTAAAGCAAAGATATCCTCTTTCATACAAACATCTCCAAGTCCTCAAAGTCCACCATTAATTTTCCTTAACCTTCAAACGGAGCAAAAATCACAATGCTGTCCAAAATTGCTAACATAAACTTGCTAGCATTTCCAAGCTTAATTAGAGGCTTTTCCAAAGGGATTCATCCACATATCACAAAGGAGAATTTGTTCACCTTGAAGTTAAGAATAAGTCCCAACTTGAATTTCTGAAAAAGACCTTATATCCACAAAGTTATCTGCATTCCAAGGTGCATTGCTCAAATCAAAACTAAAACAGGGACTGCAGTAAACCATATAATCACACTTAAAAAGATCATTAAAGTTACCTAATCAAACGTGCTCCAAATCCTGCAAGAGAGGTACCATTGGATTCCTTGTCGAGAGTAGATACAAATTGAGCTAAAGAACTCCAATTTTCATGCTCGGATGAAGGAGAAAACCCATAAACACTTTGAACTATCCACCAAGTTCCATCTGTACCTTACTGCAGCAAGGTGCTCCAAAGATCATGCATAAACCCTAATAAATGCTCAGATCTGGGGAACATGATACATACCAATATTATAGATCTTCGAGTCCTGAAAATTTCCCCGCAAAAATTATCCACAAATTCCCATCCTACTGCCCAGAAAGGCCAAAACACTGAGGACTGTTCAGGATTCCAAACTGAAATGAAGGGTTCCAAAGATGGCCTTAAAACTCTATAAAAACATGAGATCTGGGGAAAGAGTTGAATACAAAAATTGTAGCCTTACCTCTCGTGAAAACGTAGAACCAAAAATGAGCTCAAAAGTCCTAGAAATGAGTCCTGAGGGATTTTTACACTGAAATGCGATGGTGGAGCTCCGAAAATCCAGCAATGGTGCTTGTGCTCCAACATGAGGAAAATGATGATCATGGAGCTCCAATGGCCCATCCATGGTGATGAATCTGTAGAAGAGATGTTGGTGATGCTCTGTAGAAGGTCCTCCAAAAATCCCAGTCCAAAGAAGGAAGAAGGAGGAAGAAGAAGAAGAAGAAAGGAAGAAGAAGAAGGAGAAAACACACATTAAATCCCCCTCCCCCTCTCCTGCAGCTACAGCACGAGCCCGGCCCGCTCGGCCTGGCGGGCCGGACACGTGGCGGCCATCCAGGCCGCCACGTCACCCAAGACGAGCCGCCCGGATCAAGCCACGCGGCTTGATCCGGGTGGCCGCGGCGCCACCAACGGGCGCGCGCCGCGTGTCCCCACGCGCGGGGACCGCGCAGCGCGCCCACGTGCACGCGGCGGCGGGCCCAACCACGGCCCGCCACGCGTCCTCCTGCACTAGTCGCTGGACCACGCTCCAACACCGGCCCAATGGGGTGCCGACACGTGGCACCCCGATCCACAGCTTTCCCCTGCGCCCGAAAAAACCCCCGAACTTCCGGTTGCCCGTTTTCGCTCATCCGGACTCAGAAAAAAACATGCAAATAGCCGATTTTCAACGTTTTTCCGCGCTGAATCCAAATACGAAGTCCATTTTGCAAGAATCCATTTCTAATTTTCGACGAAACTCCCCATTAAGCAATCTTGATCCATTTCTCGCACTGAGTCCGTTTCTTGGGTCCGATTTGCGCGAAATCAACACCATCCACAAAATAGGCCTCCACAAGTTGTCGATCACACTGTTATGACCACGAAGTTTCGGGTCTTCACATCCTCCCCCACTAAAATAAAGTTTCATCCTCGAAACTAACATAGCTCACAAGAAGTCTCAAATCAGAATGGTAAATATCCAACATCCTCGTCACCGGCTCTCAAAGCTTCCCGTGATCAATCCACAACAACATTAACCACCTGTACGGCATGGCCTAGTTGCGCCGTTCCTCCATTCTCGAGCCAGAATCCGCAACGGCGTCTCACGTACTCTAGACACTCACAGGTCTCAAGTGGAGCGAGTCAAACAATGGCGGAAAATCGAAACATATCGCCTCTAAGCTGAGCCATGGAAAACATCAAGGATTCCAACATGTCGCGGGGAAAAGAAGGAACAACCAGGTAACCACTGATCCCAAACACTCCAAAATCTCTTCCTCAATACCAACTCATTCAAGAAACTTGAAATACACCCACGCAATTATCCATGCAAAAAGGGAGTTCAAAATCAGAAACACCAACAACTACAACCCTGAGTTGGAGAACCACCGAAAAACAACGAAGAGTTGAAGCTGTCCCTGCTGTGGCAGTGTAGTAATCCGGAATATTTTATTTTTAATAAATAAAATAAAAGATGATTTTCAGCCTAAGGTTAGATTCAAAAGGCCTATGTTGATTTACTCGATCAATTGCCGGGGTGCAAGTTGCACGAATTACGAAGCAAAAAGGCTAATTTCCTATCCGGACATGATCTTGGAAATTCGAGATGACCGTTCCGATCGTCTCGTCGAACTGAGCGAGTTTCATATTCAGCACTTTTCGATCCGACGATCGGATCTTCCAGAATTTAGTGAAGAAGAGGATAAATAGCTGCGACCAATGGAACAGTGCTAATGCGCACAGTGACTTAAGTCATTTACTGAAGATGAATAGTAACCCTTGATTCGATTCCCTCTTGAACCAACGTTGGCCAATTTACTATCCGGACCCCTAATTTAGCGGTATAAGTAGTCAAGCCTAACTAATTTCGACTTTCTGAGCGCGATGGCACTGACGGTTTTCGCGTTTGGCGATCCGGGTGCATCGAAATGGGTGCAACGCACTGTAAATCGTCGAACCTTATGGAACAACTTTTAATCTAAGCGTTAAACAAATCAAACAAATACGCTACCTGACAGGTCTCGATGAGCCGGACGTCGTGGCGAAGTCCGTTTCGCAAAATGACGAACAGATTTTCTCGAAATGCGTGAAAAGTGGCCAAAAAGCAATATTTTTAATAAAAACATAATATTTTATGTACCTCTGTGTATGGGGCTTAAACTATAGGGACTTAGGTGCACTTTGGACCTACAGATGAGAGCTCGGAGCTTTAGGATCGGTGTGAACAGGGTTTAGAGCCATTTGCAAAAGAAAATCATGCATTAAAGTACTATGTCTCTTGGTCTTCCTTGATCCATTCAAGAGGAGTCAGGGGGGGGGGATTCGAAGCATCCACCCTCCATTGAAACTCCCTGACTTAGCCTCGGATGCTGGGGAAGCCAAGGATCACCCACTATTAGTGCAAACCCGAGAGCGTTAGAAGAAGGAGAAGGTTGGAACAAAACCTTGCAAAAGTTGGTCTCGGAGCTTTGGAAGAGTTCCTCTGTGCCAGAGGACCCTGCTGGAGTTTGCCGTGGCCGCACGCGCAAAAGGAGCAAATCCCGGCTTCATCCCATCTTCCCCGAGCTCGGCCAAGGTAAGGAACCCAAACCAAAGGCTTCTTGCACCTGAGACCATATGCAGTAGGTTAAAGAGTTCCCTAGGATGATCCCTGCAAAGCCCTAGCCTTCCATGCAAAGTGCATGGCCGGCGGGAGGTTGGGTTGGCCGGAACCCTAATAGTGCTCCGCCTTGGAACAACTCCGCAACCATGGATCTATATGGGCTGTAATTTGGTGTGCTTGGACTGTTGGTGGTAGGGACCAGCTCCACCAAATTTGGTGGAGTAAGGATCACCCAGTGAGTGGCAGTTTTATGCCCTAGAATTCGGGTTTATTGCAAGTTGGCCGAGGATGCAGCTCCGGCGCCGGCGGGCTTCTCCGACGCCGGCCATCTGCCCAGAGGAGATGATGGGACCCAAGGGAGTCCAACCATGCTACTGCATGGCTCCCATGCATCATGAAAATCATGGTGCCATGGTTGAACCCAAGAGTGGAAGAAGATTTGGCCGCCGGCGCTCCGGCCACCTCCGGCCGGGAAGAAATGGTCGAGAACCTTTGTATGAGGCAGAGGGGTAATTCCATCCAAGTTAGAAGGCTTCTAATTGCCTCTGTGAAAAGTTGCCATTAGAGGGCTCATGCTCGAAAATGGAGCTTGCCGCCGCCGCGCCGCCGCCGTGTCTTGCTGCCGGCCAAGGGTCTGGGAAGCTTCAGTGAAGCAAATAGCACCTACTGGTGCTTTTGGTCGAGCCCCAGACCCATTGGATGAAGCATCACGAAAATCAATGCACTAGCACACCATCTTCTTCATGGAGCTCGGCCAACCTGGGGTTTTCGGGTTGCTCCAGTTGAGGGGGAATGTTCCAGGAACTCAGAGGATCAAATTGATCCAAGTTGGAAGCCCTCAAGTGCCTTCTGTGCAGAGATCAAGCTGGAAATGCTGCTATGTGTATGTTGGTGAATTGTGCACACCTAGTGTTTGTTAGAATGCCACAATGAACTTTGAAATGGAATTTGACAAAACTGTAAATATGAAACTTGCTTCCAATGATCCCCTGAGCTTGATGCTCACTTCAGGTTAAACAGGATCTGTGCGGAATAAAATTTGGAGCATAGTGAACTTGTATGTGCTCAAGGCTTTGGTTCTGCTTGAACCAGCAGACCTGGGCTACAACCAGTGCAAGCCCTGGTATCCTAACAATATTTAGAGCAATTTTGATATACAAACTTTAATTGTTTGATGAGTAGAATCAAAGTTATAGTTAAATCAACTTAAAAATGAAATGATGGAACAAAACACTATTCTAGAGTGTTGGCGAAGCCGCGACAGTGTATTCCTGGCTAATTTGGGGTCACTGGACGCGATGTTCGCGTTAGAATTAGGTTTTGAAGTCTCGGAGAAATAAAATTGCATTTAGGCTATGTTAGAGAATGTTTTATGGCCCGAAGTTTGCCTCGGGTTCCGTGCTGCTGCAAATTGGTGAGCACGGTGTTCAGCAAGATGAATGTCACCTTCTGGAAGTGACGGTTCGATAAAATGATTTTCCAGTTGAAAGAACGAGTGAAAACAGTGCTCAAATGGCACTAAAGTGTAATTTTTGAAAACTTTAGGGGTTAAATTGCAAAATAGACAATGTGTACTGGTTAGTAAAATGTATAAATGGTTCCTAAGCTTTTTGTTAGGATTCCAATGGCTCTCGTTGAGCGAAAATCGGAAATTGGTCCGAGAATCGGCAAAACCGTCGATTTAACGACATCCGGGTGGCAATCGCGCAATTTGAGAAATTGCGGCGGTTTCACCAAGCCGACTGTTGAGTCCCAGTAGAATCTGGTTGAGCCAGCGGCTAAGTTTTAAAGCCTGAGTCTCCCAGAAATCCAAAAGAGAATTCCCGGGAAGGGCAATTTGGTAATTTTACCAAAGATTGGATATAAGGTTAAATTGGTCTAAGTGTTGTCAACAAATTTGGATAGCAAGTGATTAAAAGGGTTTAAGTCGAGTTAAGTTAAAGAGATAAAGAGGTTTTAAGATGATTTGAAACTGTTAGATTAAAAGTTAAGTTTATACTATCTTTAATTCAGGTCTGTTCGATCTGCATCTGATTTTCAAGTGATCTGCTGATACAATTAGTCGCCTGCGATTTATCAGGTGGGTTTATCTTCGGTCCGGGCTTTATCATTTTGGCCCTCTGTGTACGGTATTGGTTGGACCCCTGTTTTTGTTAACCTAACTTATATTTGAGCCTGTCTGCCTTTGATTGAGTTATATTACTATTTGCTGCTTTGCCTGATTGGTCATTACCTGATTTGCACTTCATTGCTTGATTATCAGTATCTATATCCTGATTCATGTTCTAGTTGGTGTTGATTATATTCCTGCCTATGAGTTGAGATTCAGTTGATTTGATATTTCATCCTTGATTGGATTGTTCGGCTTGTTGTTGATCCAGTATTCATATCCTTGTTCTGGACTCTGCCATGCCTGTTTGGTTATTAGATGTTTGAGTCTGTACTGCTAAACACATGATTTTATAAAACCTGTTTTACCCAAGCATCGCGGAGTCGCCTGAGTCTGTTCTTGTTTGATAGGATAAGGGCATAGCTCTGCGAGGTTTGGACCTAAGACTTGTTGTTTTTAAAATGTTTTTCTCAAAAACATGTGTTTAGTCTTGCAGGGTGGTTTGGTTTGCATGATTGGTATTTCAGTTGCTTCTAGATCTGATGATTATCCCAGTATATGATTTGAGATATTGGGGGTTTACCTATTGCATATGAGTTGAAATTCTGTTGGCATACTATTGTTGCATCCCAGTGGGGATTTACTGATTGATCTTGCATTGAGTTGAGATATCTGTTGGCATATTATTGTTGCATCCCAGTGGGGATTGTTCCCGGCTTATTGCCGAATTACCCGGTCTGTGGACCGTGAGCTTGAGCATTCGCATGATTTATCGCCCGCACTGCTGTACTTCACGAACATCAGCGGAGTCATGACCCGTGTAGATGTTCTTTACCGGTAAAGTGGTTAGCAGTAGCTACCCGTGGCTCCCAGGTTAGTGCCCAAGGGTGCCGGAGTGTTGACTCCCAGGTTAGTGCCCGAGGGTGCCGGAGTATGTCAGCCAGGTTGGTGCCAGGTTCGGCGAGGTTTTCCCTGAGGTCTTGATGACCAATATGGTGGCTTGAGATTGGGTTGATTTTAGTATTTCACCTATTGATGCATGAGTGGCTGATTGATATGTTTACTTTATTATCCATTGATTCTTGGATTTGATTTTCTATTACCCACCTACATATGTTGATGATTGACATGTTTACTTCATCTAAGTCCATTGATTCCTTGATTTGATGTTCTATCATCCACCTATACATGCTGAGACTTGATATGATGCCTTTGATTATACCTCCATGATTATATATCTGTTGATCTCCATGTTGACTATTTGTTTATCTTAACTGTAACCTCCATGATTATATATCTGTTGATCTCCATGTTGTCTAACTATTATCTTAACTGTGATCACTGCTTATCCCAACTGTGATTATCTATATCTGCTGATCTTCATGAATACATACCTGTTTATTCTAACCCCTGATTATTACTATCCTCTAGTATTGTATACCAGTAGGTACGATCTGCTATTTCTCGGCTCGTCGTGCCCACTGGGATACACTCCGGTGTGTCTCACACCCTCGGGTGACTGTTTTTCAGGTCGAGCGGGTGCTGGGATGTCGGGACGAATTGGCGAGGTATCGATATAGAGGTTGACCCTGGACAGCCGAAAAGTTATGTAATAGATGTTTGAGAATAAAGAATTTGTATTTCAGTTGGTTGTAAAGTTTACTTGTTGTTGTTATTTGTAGTACGTAGTTAGTACTCTGATGTTGTTGCCAAGCTAGCCGTGCATATATAGAAAAGGCTCAATCCCAAAGGGGATTGGGACTCTTCTATATATGTGGCGGTCTGTCATTGCCCTGGCTGTTTTTGCAACTCTGATTTAAAAAAAAAAAAAAAAAAAAAAAATTACGCTGATTTTTTTTGAACTCGGGGCGTGACAGGCAGTTATTCTGTCCTTGTTCTACATCCACTGGGGATCCTTAATTCAACACTCACTGATCTCATCCATCAGTGTGGGTTGCTCGACTAAAACCAAAATCTGGAACGGATCACTCTGGGGCACGATCCCTGGTCCAAATCATCCCATCCATTCCAGTAATGGCGCTTACTGCGCAAGCATTGCTCAAGCTCTGCACTGTAGGCCGGCCCCAAAAATATCTACACACATCCAAGACTACCGTGGGGGCATCACTACAAATCAATCACTGCTGACAGGACGAAAGATCCATTGTCTCCTCCATCAGGTAAGACACCGGGTTTAACAACCCCTTTATCCATCATAACCAATAATTATACCATCAACTCTCAGCTGTACAGGTGCCATCCAATAAGGTGCCTTCGATATCAACGCGGTTCCCAGAACCACGTTAATAATAACCTCAATCTCCTTGCCCGGCGGCATCGTCATCAACTCAGGTGGACTCATATTCGAGAACTCGCGGGCATTAAGGACACCCTTGAGTCCCGGGGCCGCCGTAGGCACCTTTATCACAGTCGCTAACTGGGCAATACATCCTTGGCTCATCATCTACCTGACTCCTGTTGGCACGCTGTCACTGCAACTAGTGCAATCTACCAACACCTGTAAACCAACTCCTTCTGTCCAACTCGCAGAAGTTCACAGTCCTCTCACCACAGTTTAAAAAGGTACAAGATGCCACACCAACAAATCCAATACGCCGAGTCGAAAATCCTGGGCTGCCACAAGACCAGCTAGTCAACGGGTATAATCCACGGCCTAATTGCATTAGACATATTCCACAAACCCCCTTCACGTGCACATCATAACAAGGATCTATACCTCAGGTGTACGCGGTAGCAACTCTACCTTTAGTCCGTACAGGCATTCACCTCATCCTATCTCAAATAGCTGTAAAGAAAATCATGCTTGTGACAACACATCCCACTGATGGGACGCTCTCCGGCCAGGTTGCACAGATTCAACTGTCAGCGCTAATAATCGTCGCTCAATCTGTCTGAGAATATCCTGACTATCTCCAAAGAAAGCACCATCTCTGCCTCCACTCATACTGCGGCAATGATCGCAGCCCATCATGCTTTCGCTGCGCTACTCTGATACTGATGTCGATGCTGCCGTCGGGGTCCACCCAACCTCTGGCACCTCAGAAGTCCACGACTCTGAAAAGAAATTGTAGTACCCCGAACCCCCATGCAGCTTTTTCCCGTGAATCCACTATTTAGACACCTGTTGATGGTGTATCTGGCCCATAGTGCATCAAAGGGATGCCACAGATGGACCCTGTGAGCTTTGGTTAGCTGTTTTGGCCTTCGGCTGCTTTTGCCGAATTTTAAAAAAGGATTTAGGCCAAACGGAGGGTGGATTTGGATTCAGCGCGGAAAAACACTTGAGTTTGGCTTTTTGTTTGCCCAATTCGGAGTCCGGATGTCCAAAAGCGGACTCCGGAAGTTTTGACAGTTTTTGGCGCTTGCGGGAGCCTCCGGCAAATTTTGGAGGCGGAATTTGGCGAAACGGACCTCGTTTTTGGAATCAGCGCGCGAAAACGGTCAAGACGGGCTATTTGCTTGTCAATTTTGGGCTGCGGGTACTGTTCACGCCGGAACAGTGTCGCCGGCGATCGCCGGCGGCGGCCGGCGGCGGCGGGCAGCGTCGGCGGGCGGCGGCGCCGCCGCGGGCAGGCGGCAGGCGGCGGCCCAGGGCGCGGGCAGGCCGCGGGCAGGCGCGCGGTCCACCGCGCGGGGCGTGCACCGAAGGCGGGCCACGTGGCGTCTTCCGGTTGGTTGGTCCACAGCGCGCGGTCCGCGGAGTTTTTCGGTGTACGGTGGACCGAATGGGGGACACGTGGCACTTTGTGATTGGGCGGTGTTGTGCACCCGGTCCACGCAATGGATGGAGTGGGTGCCGTACGCGACAGGCGGGCGTGCGTGTGCGCGGTCCACGGCGCGGTGCACGGCGGGGTGTGCCACGTGGCGAGCCCCTGTTGGCTGGCTCTCGTGCACCGGGCGCAGGGAATGTTTTTTTCCCCCCCCTCAGCCAAAAACCCATCCGAGCTCCATTGTTTTGCATTTTTCTCCCAATCCCTTCACTTTTGGCCCGAGCTCCTCTCAGGCAATAATCTTCCTCTCTGAGTCCTCTACCACCCTGCAGAGTTTCAAAAATTCTGTGTGCACGAATCCCGAGGTTTCCCATTTTACGGTGCGGCGCGACGTTGCTTTCTTGTGTTCTTCTTCGGCGCAGCGATAGTGTTTTTGCTCCCCTGGGCTACCCCGACATCATCTTCCTGTGATTCTTGCACCAGTGGACTCCTAAGAGGTAGGACTTCATCTTTCGTTTTGGTCGCGCTTTCCCGTTTCGAGGTTTTGGCACGGTTTTCGAGGCAGCAAGTGACCCCTCTTTTTGTATGGAATTCCTTGACAGCAGCGGAGTGTTTCAGCCATATCTTTGCGCACGAGCGTCTGATGGAAACGAGCTTATACAACTTTTTCATCTACGGATCGCAAGGAACGCGCTCGTATTTTTAGTGGATTTTTGTGAATTTTCTTTCGAGGTGAAAATTAAGGATTTCTCTGTGAACAGTAATCAGCCCTTAATCCTGATTTTTAGTGTGAGAGGGCCCCTTGCTGAATTTTTATCTTGGTCTACAGAACTCGGATTTGGGCGTGCAAGGTACCGTTGCGAAGCTATCGACGCGAGGATCGCCGTGATATTTTTATTGGAATTTTCTGGACATTTGTTGCAGGTGATAATTTGACAGTTTGGTACTTGTGTTTGTATGTGGTAATTAGACTCTAGTGTAATTAGTGAATTCCTTGATGTACCAGGAGTATTGCGGGTGTGCTAAAATTGTGGGAGCGCGGATTTGGAATTTTGGTATTTTCCGACTGTACGGGTTTGGACAGTTGCGCTTCAGGTGGGTGGTTGTTGTACTCCTCTCTTTGTATGCCCACTAGGAATATCAGAGTACCCTCGTTTTGACAATGCCAAATGTGTTGATTGGTAGACTTGCATGCTCTAGGAAATTGATTAATTGTTATCAGAGCTCCAATAAATTATTGTTAGATTAATCACTGCTTTAATCGCTTATTGATTTTGGAATTGTATATTTGGAGACATATAGGAATAGAGGACTGCAAAACTGATGTTTGTTCATGTGAAACGGTCACCCTAGCTTAAGTCACTTCTAAACTGTTATACTTGGAAATTGGACAAGTATTGGAACATTGCATGATTTAATTGATCACATGATTATTGCCATCTTTTACTGCTACACTATTTTGGGACTTGACTTAGGAGAAACCATGCTTTTTCTCCTTTCTTCTTTCATGGTTGGCACTAGCGGCTTAATCGCTCAGGTTCGAGCGTATGTTGGACAGTGTAGGCAGGTATTGGGGATTTGGGGACAGGTTGAGTTGTCAGGGGGTTGCGGCGACCACGGATCTTGGGTGGTTGACCGGGTTGTTTTTATTGCATCAGATTGGGTGTTCGGGGATCGGGCTTACTTTAGTGGAGGGTTGTTCCCACTTCTTGAGTCTCGATCCAGTCCTGCTATTTGAGACAGTGGTTACAGAGATGTTGATACAGTGATATTACTTTACTCGTGTGGGTCGCTCCCCTCGAGTGCCACTCCGGAGTAGGCTTTCCACGGTGCAGAGCGCCGGGCACCAGGCTGGGTTACTGAGTTTGATGGCAGAGCAGGCAGTGCCAGTGTTCACTGGCGGTCAGATTGGGTCCTTTGGACAGGCTTTCGGTTTTACTGATGCATTCCTTTTTCCCATTCGGGATGAGTTATCATGTAGAGGCATATTAGGGATAGCATTTTATCAGTTGCTTCATTTATCTGCATTCCTTCTTTTCTTCTTCCCCTTTTTGCCTCTGAGCACCTGGTGGGCATATCTGAGCTGAGGCTTTACCCACTAGGGGAGGCTACTGTTTATAGTAGTACTGACCCCCATTGTTTTTCTTGTTCCCTTCTTTTCCCTTGTTTTGCAGAGTCCTCTGTGGGAGTTGCTGGGCCATCAGCAACTGATCGGGGTAAGCGCATCGCGGACTAGTTAGAGAGCCTCCGAGGGTCGTAGCTGCTTATTTTTGGGTACCAGATCTTCTCAGACAGTTTTCTTTATTTCATTTTGGGGTCTGGCTTCTGCCAGCTGTATGTATTTTGTAGTAGTGAGCTGGGAGAGACATCTGTATTTATTTTACTGTTGTACTTTTTACTTCCAGCATCTGTCTGAGATACAGTAGTTTTATTTCAGCTCTGATTATTATGCTCTTTTATTATTATTTCTTATCTGAGCAGGTTACCGACGCTTCGTGTATGTGGGAAATACCGCATGCACGGCGGATCTGTGGACGGGCCCGGGTTCTGGTTTACACCCGGGGCGTGACAGATTAAGTTGGTATCAGAGCTTAGGGATAGGTCAGTTGGGACTTAGGAAACCCTAGGCTTTTGGACAGACCCTAGGATTGTAGGGCGTGAGTGGCGTGATTTGTTGCGAAAGTCGGTGATTTTTATTGTTAACTCTTCCTGTGAGTGAAGAGTGATCGACATAGTCTATTTCTGTTGAACCATTATGTTGGCTGCAGACAACATAAGGTTACAGAAATAGGGGGATGTCTTTTGACTTTCGCTAGATTGGGTCGTGTGGGGTTTTGTTGCTGATGTTTGGTTTCTTGTGGCAGGATGCCTCCTCGACGTCGGATTCCCACTCGGGGTGTTCCTTCGCCCCCTGCTGAGCCAGAGCAGCCTACACCACCCGAGCTTGCTGAGTTGAGGGCCTTGGTGGCCCAGTTGGCGGAGGGTCAGCGCCGCCAGGAGCAGAGGATTGAGCAGCTGCTTGCTCAGAGGGAGGCACCACCCCCAGCTGTTCCGGAGGCCCCTGTGCCTCCTGTTGCACCTTTTGTGCCGTCGGCGCCATCTTCGAGTAGCGGGGCTCCTGCGGCATTTCAGCCTTTGACTGCGGAGGAGGAGCGGGATTTTGCTGACAGACTCGCGGCGTTTGTCAAGCGGGGACCACCTAGATTTTCGGGGCGGGATGCTCAGCCCCGGGCTGTTGGGATTTGGCTTTCTGCGATGGAGAAGCTTTTTCGGGACTTCTTCATCGACCCGAAGTATCGAGTGCACATGGCGGTGCACTGTTTGGACGGAGATGCTGATTTTTGGTGGCAGCGAGTTGAGCCACTGGAGTTCCGGATCACCAGGCAGCTACCTTGGGAGGAGTTCAGACGGATGGTGTTGGACACCTATTTCTCTACCAGTGTGAAGAAGAAGTTGGAGGATGATTTGAAGAATCTGCAGCAGGGCGATCGACCGGCCCATGCCTACTTTCAGGAGTTCAGGGAGTTGCTGAACTGTGTGCCCTACGTCGCTCGTGACGGTCCGCACCAGGTTGAGTTGTTTGAGGGAGGCCTTCGTCCAGAGATTTACACACTTGTGCATGCCCAGAGATTTCAGACCCTGGAGGCAGCCGCAGAGCATGCACAGTGGGTGGAGAGAGGCGATCAGGAGGTGGCCAGACGGAGGGCCGCGGTCGCGCAGAGTTCCGACAGGAAGCGACCAGCCCCAGAGGACGGGGGACAGGCCAGCTCATGGAGACCGCCACGGCCGCCGCAGTCCCAGTCTTATGGCCGTGGCCGATCTGATAGGAGAGGGCCTGGGGGACCCCAGAGACCACAGCAGCATCAGCAGCAGCACCAGCAGCAGAGATCACAGCAGAGGCAGCAGAGATCTCAGCAGCAGTCCTCGAGACAGCAGCAGCAGCAGTCGCAGCAGCCGAGACAGCCTCGACCTTCTGACCGATGTATTTTCTGTGGAGGTCAGCATGCCGCCATCACTTGTGACCAGAGATGGGGTCGATGCTTTCGTTGTGGACAGCCAGGGCATGTGCGAGCTACTTGCCCCCTTGCGACTTCTTCGGCACCTTCTTCGGCGTCGGCTCCATATTCCCCCCAGCAGCAGCGACCATCAGCTCAGCGGCCTTATGCTCCAGCGAGCAGGCCGTCCACTTCTTATCCTGTAGATTCTCGACCTCCAGCACCGAGCGGGCGGGTGTATGCCGCCCAGTTGGCGGATTCTTCAGCGGCAGACCAGGTGGTGGCAGGTATTATTCTACTTTTTGGTATTCGGGCTCGTACTTTATTCGACACTGGAGCATCTCATTCTTTCATTAGTCGAGCATTTGCATCCCTGCATGGTCTAGAGGTAGAGTCCTTATCTTCTGCATTAGAGGTGCGGATTCCTGATCATATTTTGCATGTCGAGGAGCGTTGTGTGGCTTGCCCAGTGCAGTTGGGGCCTTGGATTTTGCCTGCAGACTTGCTTGTTTTGCAGCAGCTCCAGGATTTTGATTTGGTGCTAGGGATGGATTGGCTGTCGCGGTATTCCGCCACTATCGACTGCAGAGAGAGGACGGTGACTCTTCGCGAGCCAGGACAGGAGGAGTTCATCTTCAGAGGCTGCCAGAGCACGCTGTTCGCAGCGACCATTTCCTCGGCCAGAGCTAGGAGGATGATGAGTAGGGGTTGCACTGCCTTTTTGGCCACTGTGGTGGAGGTGCCTACGGCGGCACTGGGACTCGAGGATATCCCTATTGTCCGCGAGTTCCCAGATGTATTTCCCCCTGAGTTGACGACGATGCCGCCGGAGAGGGAGATTGAGTTTGTGATTGATGTAGTTCCTGGAACTGCACCAATCTCAAAGGCACCCTATAGGATGGCGCCAGCTGAGTTGAGGGAGTTGAAGGCCCAGCTTCAGGATCTTTTGGACAGGGGCTTCATCCGACCCAGTGTTTCTCCGTGGGGAGCGCCTGTGTTGTTTGTGAAGAAGAAGGATGGGTCACTGCGGTTGTGTGTGGATTATAGGGAATTGAATAAAGTGACCATCCGGAACAAGTATCCCCTTCCCCGGATTGATGATTTGTTTGATCAGTTACAGGGAGCATCGGTGTTCTCGAAGATTGATCTGCAGTCCGGTTACCACCAGCTGAGGGTGAGGGCCGAGGACATCTCCAAGACGGCTTTCAGATCGCGGTACGGGCATTATGAGTTTACTGTGATGCCTTTCGGGTTGACTAATGCCCCTGCCGCATTCATGGACTTGATGAACAGGATTTTTCAGCCGTTTTTGGATCGGTTTGTGGTGGTGTTCATAGATGATATCTGATCTACTCCCGCAGTGATTTGGAGCACGAGGAGCACTTGAGGACCGTGCTACAGCTTCTGCGAGAGAAGAAGCTGTATGCTAAGTTCAAAAAGTGTGAGTTTTGGCTTCGGGAGGTTGCTTTTCTGGGTCATGTGGTTTCAGCTGCTGGAGTGGCGGTGGATCCGGCCAAGGTGGATGCTATTCGAGATTGGCCGAGGCCGACGACTATCACCGAGGTGCGGAGCTTTCTGGGTTTGGCGGGCTACTATCGGCGTTTTGTGGAAGGCTTTGCGAAGCTTTCTTCCCCCCTCACTCGTCTGACCAGGAAAGGAGTTAAGTTTGTTTGGAGCGAGACTTGCCAGAGCTGTTTTGAGGAGCTGAAGCAGAGATTGATGACCGCTCCAATCCTTGCCCTCCCTGTTATGGGGGAAGGATTTGTGATTTACAGTGATGCCTCACATAGTGGTCTGGGGTGTGTGTTGATGCAGCAGGGTAGGGTAATTGCCTATGCTTCGCGGCAATTGAAGGACTATGAGAAAAATTACCCTACTCATGATCTGGAGTTGGCAGCGGTGGTGTTTGCTCTGAAGCTGTGGCGGCATTACTTGTATGGTGAGCATTGCGAGATTTATACTGATCACAAGAGCTTGAAGTATCTGTTCACCCAAAAGGAGCTGAATTTGAGGCAACGCCGGTGGTTGGAGCTGCTAAAGGATTATGATCTGAGTATCCTTTATCACCCCGGCAAGGCCAATGTTGTGGCGGATGCTTTGAGCAGGAGGACGAGTCTGAGCTTATTGATCTCGCAGCAGGCGCCGTTGGTCGAGCAGATGAGGCGATTACAGCTGGAGGTAGTATCCCCTGGGGTCTCTGCTAGACTCATGTCTATGGTCTTGCAGCCCACTCTGTTGGAGAGGATCAGGGACACTCAGAGTGAGGACCCCCACTTGACGAGGATCAGGACGCAGCTTCAGGCGGATCAGACAGGGGATTTTTCTGTGGATAGCTCGGGAGTACTGCGGTACAGGGACCGAGTGTGTGTGCCTTTGGATCAGGAGATTAGAGATCAGATTTTGAGGGAGGCCCACTATACACCTTATACCGTCCACCCTGGAGGTACTAAGATGTATAAGGACCTCAAGGCACAGTTTTGGTGGCCCGGAATGAAGCGGGACATTGGGAGATTCGTAGCTCACTGTTTAACTTGTCAGCAAGTGAAAGCAGAGCATCGCGTCCTGCTGGCAAGTTGCAGAGTCTTCCAATTCCCGAGTGGAAATGGGACCACATCACTATGGATTTCGTCACTGGATTGCCGAGGGCGCAGAGCGGGGCAGATGCGATCTGGGTTATTGTTGACAGACTCACCAAGTCGGCGCACTTCTTACCAGTTCAGATGACTTGGTCACTTGAGCATTTGGCACAGTTATATATGGATGAGATAGTGAGGCTTCACGGCATACCTGCTTCGATTGTGTCAGATCGAGACCCGAGATTCGTATCACGCTTTTGGGGGAGTTTGCATTCTGCTTTGGGGACTCAGCTCAGGTTTAGCACCGCTTTCCACCCACAGACCGATGGGCAGTCAGAGCGCACTATACAGACTCTCGAGGATATGCTTAGAGCGTGCGTTATGGATTTTGGAGGAGGGTGGTACCGGCACTTATCCTTGGTTGAGTTCGCGTACAACAACAGCTATCAGGCGAGCATCCGGATGGCTCCGTTTGAAGCGTTGTATGGACGCAAGTGTCGGTCTCCCTTATATTGGAGTGACGTGGGTGAGAGGAGGACTTTGGGACCGGAGTTGCTTCTGGAGGCAGAGGAAAAAGTCAGGATTATTCGCCGGCATCTTGAGACAGCCCAGAGTCGTCAGAAGAGCTACGCGGATACTCGACGGCGAGACCTGGAGTTTCAGATTGGTGATCATGTCTTCTTGAAGGTCTCGCCCTCGAAAGGGGTCCGGAGATTTGGAGTGCGGGGGAAGCTCAGTCCCCGCTTTATTGGACCCTTTGAGGTACTTGACAGAGTTGGTCCTGTGGCATACAGAGTTGCCTTACCCCCGCGCCTGGCCGGAGTTCATGATGTCTTCCACGTCTCAGCTCTGAGGAGATATGTTTTTGACCCGTCGCACGTGATTGACTTCACTTCGTTGGAGATCGGCGAGGACTTGGTCTACGAGGAGCGCCCGTTGCGGATTCTTGCTCGTGAGGTGAGGGAATTGCGCAATCGGGCCATTCCATATGTGAAGATCCTGTGGAGCAATCATGAGGAGCGAGAGGCTACTTGGGAGCTGGAGACAGAGATGAGAGATGCCTACCCCTTCTTGTTCGAGGCCGCAGTTTGAGGTACGTCTGCTTTGTTTGTCTTTGTTTCGGGGACGAAACTTTTTTTAGTGGGGGAGGGTGTAGTACCCCGAACCCCCATGCAGCTTTTTCCCGTGAATCCACTATTTAGACACCTGTTGATGGTGTATCTGGCCCATAGTGCATCAAAGGGATGCCACAGATGGACCCTGTGAGCTTTGGTTAGCTGTTTTGGCCTTCGGCTGCTTTTGCCGAATTTTAGAAAAGGATTTAGGCCAAACGGAGGGTGGATTTGGATTCAGCGCGGAAAAACACTTGAGATTGGCTTTTTGTTTGCCCAATTCGGAGTCCGGATGTCCAAAAGCGGACTCCCGGAAGTTTTGACAGTTTTTGGCGCTTGCGGGAGCCTCCGGCAAATTTGGAGGCGGAATTTGGCGAAACGGACCTCGTTTTTGGAATCAGCGCGCGAAAACGGTCAAGACGGGCTATTTGCTTGTCAATTTTGGGCTGCGGGTACTGTTCACGCCGGAACAGTGTCGCCGGCGATCGCCGGCGGCGGCCGGCGGCGGCGGGCAGCGTCGGCGGGCGGCGGCGCCGCCGCGGGCAGGCGGCAGGCGGCGGCCCAGGGCGCGGGCAGGCCGCGGGCAGGCGCGCGGTCCACCGCGCGGGGCGTGCACCGAAGGCGGGCCACGTGGCGTCTTCCGGTTGGTTGGTCCACAGCGCGCGGTCCACGGAGTTTTTCGGTGTACGGTGGACCGAATGGGGGGACACGTGGCACTTTGTGATTGGGCGGTGTTGTGCACCCGGTCCACGCAATGGATGGAGTGGGTGCCGTACGCGACAGGCGGGCGTGCGTGTGCGCGGTCCACGGCGCGGTGCACGGCGGGGTGTGCCACGTGGCGAGCCCCTGTTGGCTGGCTCTCGTGCACCGGGCGCAGGGAATGTTTTTTTCCCCCCCCCTCAGCCAAAAACCCATCCGAGCTCCATTGTTTTGCATTTTTCTCCCAATCCCTTCACTTTTGGCCCGAGCTCCTCTCAGGCAATAATCTTCCTCTCTGAGTCCTCTACCACCCTGCAAGTTTCAAAAATTCTGTGTGCACGAATCCCGAGGTTTCCCATTTTACGGTGCGGCGCGACGTTGCTTTCTTGTGTTCTTCCTCGGCGCAGCGATAGTGTTTTTGGTCCCCTGGGCTACCCCGACATCATCTTCCTGTGATTCTTGCACCAGTGGACTCCTAAGAGGTAGGACTTCATCTTTCGTTTTGGTCGCGCTTTCCCGTTTCGAGGTTTTGGCACGGTTTTCGAGGCAGCAAGTGACCCCTCTTTTGTATGGAATTCTTTGACAGCAGCGGAGTGTTTCAGCCACATCTTTGCGCACGAGCGTCTGATGGAAACGAGCTTATACAACTTTTTCATCTACGGATCGCAAGGAACGCGCTCGTATTTTTAGTGGATTTTTGTGAATTTTCTTTCGAGGTGAAAATTAAGGATTTCTCTGTGAACAGTAATCAGCCCTTAATCCTGATTTTAGTGTGAGAGGGCCCCTTGCTACAGAACTCGGATTTGGGCGTGCAAGGTACCGTTGCGAAGCTATCGTCGCGAGGATCGCCGTGATATTTTTATTAGAATTTTCTGGACATTTGTTGCAGGTGATAATTTGACAGTTTGGTACTTGTGTTTGTATGTGGTAATTAGACTCTAGTGTATTTAGTGAATTCCTTGATGTACCAGGAGTATTGCGGGTGTGCTAAAATTGTGGGAGCGCGGATTTGGAATTTTGGTATTTTCCGACTGTGCGGGTTTGGACAGTTGCGCTTCAGGTGGGTGGTTGTTGTACTCCTCTCTTTGTATGCCCACTAGGAATATCAGAGTATCCTCGTTTTGACAATGCCAAATGTGTTGATTGGTAGACTTGCATGCTCTAGGAAATTGATTAATTGTTATCAGATCTCCAATATATGATTGTTAGATTAATCACTGATGTAACCGCTTATTTGATTCTGGAACTGTATATTTGGAGACATATAGGAATAGAGGACTGCAAAACTGATGTTTGTTCATGTGAAACGGTCACCCTAGCTTAAGTCACTTCTAAACTGTTATACTTGGAAATTGGACAAGTATTGGAACATTGCATGATTTAATTGATCACATGATTATTGCCATCTTTTACTGCTACACTATTTTGGGACTTGACTTAGGAGAAACCATGCTTTTCTCTTTCTTCTTTCATTGTTGGCACTAGCGGCTTAATCGCTCAGGTTCGAGCGTATGTTGGACAGTGTAGGCAGGTATTGGGGATTTGGGGACAGGCTGAGTTGTCAGGGGGTTGCGGCGACCACGGATCTTGGGTGGTTGACCGGGTTGTTTTTATTGCATCAGATTGGGTGTTCGGGGATCGGGCTTACTTTAGTGGAGGGTTGTTCCCACTTCTTGAGTCTCGATCCAGTCCTGCTATTTGAGACAGTGGTTACAGAGATGTTGATGCAGTGATATTACTTTACTCGTGTGGGTCGCTCCCCTCGAGTGCCACTCCGGAGTAGGCTTTCCACGGTGCAGAGCGCCGGGCACCAGGCTGGGTTACTGAGTTTGATGGCAGAGCAGGCAGTGCCAGTGTTCACTGGCGGTCAGATTGGGTCCTTTGGACAGGCTTTCGGTTTTACTGATGCATTCCTTTTTCCCATCGGATGATTGGTTATCATGTAGAGGCATATTAGGGATAGTATTTTTATCAGTTGCTTCATTTATCAGCATTCCTTCTTTTCTTCTTCCCTTTTTGCCTCTGAGCACCTGGTGGGCATATCTGAGCTGAGGCTTTACCCACTAGGGGAGGCTACTGTTTATAGTAGTACTGACCCCCATTGTTTTTCTTGTTCCCTTCTTTTCCCTTGTTTTGCAGAGTCCTCTGTGGGAGTTGCTGGGCCATCAGCAACTGATCGGGGCAAGCGCATCGCGGACTAGTTAGAGAGCCTCCTGAGGGTCGTAGCTGCTTATCTTTTGGGTACCAGATCTTCTCAGACAGTTTTCTTTTATTTCATTTTGGGGTCTGGCTTCTGCCAGCTGTATGTATTTTGTAGTAGTGAGCTGGGAGAGACACCTGTATTTATTTTACTGTTGTACTTTTACTTCCAGCATCTGTCTGAGATACAGTAGTTTTATTTCAGCTCTGATTATTATGCTCTTATTATTATTTCTTATCTGAGCAGGTTACCGACGCTTCGTGTATGTGGGAAATACCGCATGCACGGCGGATCTGTGGACGGGCCCGGGTTCTGGTTTACACCCGGGGCGTGACAGAAAATT
>JAQOTM010000155.1:251680-338563 GCA_029168755.2 Tillandsia fasciculata | reverse complement strand
TTCCATCATTGGTTGACATTGAATGGCTCGCACCAATGCATTCCCTTTTCTCAAAAATCCTTTATCTTGCGAGAGATGACATGCTGGGTGTGGAGGCTGGATAGAATTGGTTGCTAAATCGGGAAGATTCCCTTTGAGCATGCTCTCTTTCTTGCACGGGGTTTTCCGATTGTTCTGATTTGGCTTGGTTCCATTGGGGCTTTTCCTTTTTCAGAATGCAGTAGGCTTTGAGCTTCAGCAGGTGCTTTCCCTTTGGAGATAATAGGGACAGTTGCTCGATCTCGAGGTTATCCCAGTTAATTGATTCCGTCTCAGATTCCGTGTCGGAATCATTCTAGCTCCTTCACTCTCTTAGCCCTTTAGGCTTGGACAGTATCTCTTGACATGACCATGGCAGCAAGTGGAAAAATCCATGTGATCACCATTTTGATTGCTAGTGAAAATACAATCTGTGAAGAGCACTCAAGAACATGAAAAATTCGTTAATTTTGAAAAATTGGAAAAATTGTACCCAAACAATCATAATCATGTAGAGAAGCTCAAGAATCAAATTAGTTTTGCAAAAAGAATTTTAAAAATAGATCAATCGCATGATTTACAAAAATTCCTCTTTTATGCCCTAAAACTGAATTTTTAGAAATCGAAGCCTCCAAAAACTCGTTTAATCAGGTAAAACCCAGCATAAAGCAAAAACTATCGACCCAGAGTTCTTATTTCAAAAGAAATTGATCAAAACCCATTCACAAACGAAAAAAGATCCATGATTTCTACTCACGTTTGAACGAAAAGAGAGAAAACACTGTGAAAAACCGAGATTTTGATCAATAAAACTTACTTGGATCGAAGAACTTTGAGTTGGAAGCTCCAAGATGCAAGAAATTAGAGAGAGAAATTCTCTAGAGACTTGCGACACAAAAGATTAGGAGTAAAAGACCAATCATAAAACCCTAAATCTCCCTGTGTCTCTATATAAACCCTAGCCGTGATCCGGATCGGATCGAGAATGTGATCCGGATCGGCTACCGCAGGAAGAATCCTGCGTTCGGGATCCGGATCACTTACCCCGATCCGGATCGGCTTCAACTTTTTCTCCAGAAAAATTTAGAAAAATTCCATAAAATCCAGAAAAAGTATGTAAGCACTTTACCATGTCAACTTTAAACAAAAATCGTTTCATACAACAAGAAATAGATTATGCAAAATCTATCAAAAATACCAAAAATGAAACGAAAATTTACGAAAGTTAAAACACTTAAAGTTGAACAACTTCAATTACATCTATCCTGATCTATGTGTAATGCCTTTATCAAATCATCATTTTCAGTAAAGAAAATGAAGTACCAAGATCAATAGATGTTTGAAATCCCAGATAAGTTAGATAATATATCTAGACAATCTGTTGAAGGAGTGGCTCTTTGAGCATCTTTTATAAAAATCCCACCTTATACCAACCATGAAATACGACTGAGTCAAGTATTTCAATATGATTTCATCAACAATTTTTAAAACAAAAATTTGCTTTTCATTCATGGAGTATCTTTTTTTTCTTTCATTTTCTCCATGTGGTGGTAGTTTTCACACTCCTCATTGGGATGTAACTCTTTCCACATCTTTTGAGCATTTACATTTCATTGACTCCCCCTCAATTGGCTATCAATTATTTAATATATAAAGTATTCAACCAAACCATTGATCTCGAATTCATACTCGACTAAGCAATCAAATATGATAATGACTATACCAAGAGATCATTGAGAGAGAAATTGACTTTGATCACTTAAAAGATGGTTTAATTAACGTAAATGATCATTGCAACATTGAAATATTATGACATCAAATGCATAATAAATTTCTAAATGCATAAAAGGATGCAATTAAAGTCAATTATGATTTATGCTCAATTAATGTACTATGTATAAAGACATAGATAAAGAACAAAACAAAAACAAAAACAAAACCTAACCTAAGCAAAGGTTTCAAAAAGATTATTTCAAGGAAAGCATTCCAATTGCTTTACGCAAATGAATAAAACGTTTTTGATCCAAAGGTTTTGTCAAGATATCAGCTAATTGATCCTCAGTTGAAATATATGACAGTTGAAGAATGTTTGATTCAACTAGCTCTCTAAGAAAATGATATCTAAGTTCAATATGTTTTGTTCTAGAGTGCAACACAGGGTTTTTAGAAATGTTAATAGCACTAGTGTTGTCACATAAAATGGTTACCGAAGATGTTGAAATCCGGAAATCGCTCAACACGCTTTTCATCCAAATCAATTGGGTTGAACAACTTCCTGCAGAAATGTACTCCGCTTCGGCAGTCGAGAGTGCTATGCAGTTCTGTTTTTTACTGTGCCATGCAACAAGGCAATGGCCAAGATAGAAGCATGCACCACTCGTGCTTTTCCGGTCATCCACCGATCCAGCCCAATCGGCATCTGAGTATCCAACAATATCCAAAGTCGTTCCCATAGGATACCAAATTCCGAAATTGATTGTACCTTTGATATATCGGATGATCCGTTTCACCGCTTTCAGGTGAACCTCCTTCGGTGCTGATTGATATCTCGCACAAATCCCAACACTGAAGGATATATCCGGGCGACTAGCCGTGAGATATAGTAGACTTCCAATCATACTGCGATACAGTTTCTCGTCTACATTCTCACTTGTGATTCACTTCCAAGTCCCTTATGGCTAGTTCCCATTGGAGTCGGAAAATCCTTAGAATTTTCAAGATCAAACTTTTTGACCAACTCCAGTGCATACTTGGATTGACACAAGTGAATTCCTTCATCGTTTTGTTTAACTTGTAATCCAAGAAAATAAGTTCAATTCGCCCATCATGGACATCTCAAATTCGCTTTCCATGGTCTCCGCGAATTTAGAAGCATCATTATCTCTTGTTGCCAAAAACAATGTCATCGACATAGATTTGAGCAACTATGAAATTGTTTTGATAATGCTTCACAAAGAGAGTCCTGTCAGCTCCCCCTCGAGTGTAGCCCTTTTCCAAAAGGTGCTTTGTCAACCTTTCGTACCATGCTCGCGGTGCTTGTTTCAGACCGTAAAGAGCCTTTTTCAGACGAAAAACATGGTTAGGTAGTTTATGATCCACAAAACCTTTCGGTTGAGCCACATAAACTTCCTCATTTAAAAACCCATTTAAAAAGGCGCTCTTAACGTCCATTTGAAATAATTGATTTTAAAATGACAAGCAATCGCAAACAATATACGAATGGACTCGAGTCTAGCTACAGGGGCGAAAGTTTCATCAAAGTCTATACCTTCTACTTGAGAGTAGCCTTGAGCAACTAACCTTGCTTTGTTCCTGATGATAGTACCTTCTTCATTTTTCTTGTTCTTGAAGATCCATTTGGTACCTATCACATTGTGTTGCTTCGGAGGCTTCGTTAATTCCCAGACTTTGTTTCGCTCGAATTGATGGAGCTCTTCCTGCATTGCTTTAATCCAGTAGTCATCTTGGAGAGCTTCATCAACATTCTTTGGTTCGATTTGAGATACATAGCATGCAAATCCGCAAACCAATTGTCTCCGTGTTCTAACTCCTTCTTGTGGATCTCCAATGATGTTCGATTCAGGGTGATCCTTGGAGATGCGTAACGTTTGAGGTAGAGGAGTAGCGGAGGTACACGAGATGATTCCTGCACATCAGATAACTTGAAGAACCGTTAGATGCATCAACATTATTATCGAAAGAATTGTTAGAAGAAGATGCATTAGCAGGTGTATCATCATCAAGAGAGATATCGAGGGTAGATTTTTCAGATTCAAAATGAAAAGCTTCATCTACCTTAACATTTATCGATTCTACGATCGTCTTAGATTCTAAGTTAAAAACTCGATATGCTCTGCTGTTTGTAGAATAACCTAAGAAAATCCCTTCGTCACTTCGAGAGTCAAATTTTCCAAGATTTTCGCGATCACGTAAAATAAAACACCGACTCCCAAAGATACGAAAATATTTGATGTTAGGTTTTCTACAAAACCAAAGTTCATATGGTGTATTCAATGTCCCCGGGCGCAAATACACGCGATTATAACATAAACAGCAGTGTTCACCGCTTCAGCCCAAAAATAAAAAGGTAAGTTCCGGCTGTGAAGCATAACACGTGCCATTTCCTGTACGACCCTGTTTTTGCGCTCGACTACACCATTTTGTTGAGGTGTGTAAGGTGCAGAGAATTCATGTTTAATGCCGTTAGAAGTGCAAAAATCAATGAATTTGGAATTTATGAATTCCCCACCTCTATCACTCCTAACTCGAGTAATCCTTTCATTCTTTTCAATCATAATACGATTGCAGATTTCGAGAAAAGAATCAAAGGTATCAGCTTTTTCTTTTAAAAATGCTACCCAAGTATATCTAGAAAAATCATCAACCAATAAGAAAATATACCATTTACCTCCCAGAGATGGTTGACGAGTTGGCCCCATTAAGTCCATATGCAAAAGTTCCAAAGGCCGTTTTGTACCTATGTGGTTCAAGTTCTTGTGTGCAGTCCTAGACTGTTTTCCCTTTTGGCAACCGCCACACACAAGGTTTTGTTCAAAAGAAAGTTTCGGAACCCCCTTGACCACATCTTTGTTTGAAATTCTAGCAAGTTCCTTAAAGTTTATGTGACCTAGCCTTTCATGCCAAAGTGTTTCATTTTTCAAAGATGCTAGGTTACATTTTTCAGAAATCTTATGAGGAACTACATAACAATTGTTTTCTGATCTAACCCCCTTTAAAAAGAAAGCATGGTTCATGTCAGTTACAGTGCATTTATCAGATGAAAAATTAACTGAATAACCACTATCACAAAGTTGACTTATGCTTATGAGGTTAGTCTTAAGGCCATGAACAAATAACACATTATCTAGAACCGGGCCATCTGGAATAGCTACCGTTCCCTTTCCAACAATTTTGGAAGACCGACCATCTCCGAAAACAACAAGTCCTCCGGAGTTTTTCTCAAATGTTTGAAAACAGTTTTTGTCACCGGTCATGTGACGGGAACACCCGCTATCCAGATACCAAGACGAACTATCATATGCATGCAAGGAAACATTAGTAACAAGACAAGGGAAAATTTCACCTTTGCGCACCCAAACCTTTTTGGAGTGCGTCGGTAATGATCGTGAAGTTGATCTCCTAGGTGAGAGCGTCTTGCTTGAAGAATTGCTGCTCCTTGATGATGTCGTCTTGAGCGGTGTACTACCAAGGCTCTTTTCCTTCAATGATTGCAGTTGATTTTCGAGGAATAGCCTTTTTGGTAGTCATTGCAAGAGGTGCTTGAGGTGTGCGTTTGGCTTCCGTCTTGCAATTTCTCCTTATGTGCCCTGAAATGCCACAACGAAAACATACCTTAGATCTTGACGATCCCGAGGAGGATGTAGTAGGCTTGTTGTCGTTGCTTGTCGTGAATTCCGGTGTCGGAGGAGGAGATACCGACTGAGGCACAAATACTGTCCCACTCGAACTTGGAATGTCTCCAGTTTGAGTGTATCCGAGGCCGAACTTATTTGTTTGACCAAGACCAAGAAGTCTGTCCAACTTACTCCTTCCAGAAGAAAATCTCTTTAAGTCATCCTTCAGTTGGCGTATGGTCTCGTCATTTCCAATTTTTCCTGTCGAGCCTCGCCGTTGAGCTTCAAGAAGTAATTCGCTTTGTTCACCATATCCATATAATTCTTCTCGAGTTGCTCATTGGACTCTTGAAGGGAAACATTTGTTTTAATCAGATTATCCCTTTCCACTTCAAGATCGGTTGAGAGAGAGGTTACCCTTTTTACTTCTTCTTCGAGATCCTGCAATCTCCCTTTCAACCCCTTGTTTTGCTTAGCCAGTTTCTTTGAATCCCTCAAAAGTCTGTGGTAGGCTAGAGCAAAATCTTCACCTTCCGAATCATCTGATTCATCGTCCGTTGCAATCTTTTCAACAGTGGAGTTGGACAGTGAGTCGGATGTACTTGCCATTAAGCACATGAAGGTGAAAGGTGGACGCGTGGAATGCTGTCGCGTTGTCTTCTTCATCACTTGACGATGACTCATTTGACGTGAGTTGTCATCCCAAGTGACGACTTGCATCGCTTTCTTCTTTGCCGGATTCTTGTTGGGACACTCCGTTGAAATGTGGCCGTAGCCTCGACATTTGAAGCACTGTACTTGTCCCTCTGAACTTTTCTTATCCTTTGAGAAGTTCTCTTGCTTCCTTGACTTGTAAGTTGAAGAACCCTTGCCTTTCTTCGACTTTCCGAAGGATGGAGTTTTGCTTGGATTGCCCCTTCGAAAGTTGCGGCGAAACTTCCTTGTCAAGAGAGCGAGCTGTTCTCAAAGTCCTCCATAGATAGGTTCTCGTCATCGTCCGAGGAGGATGAATCCGCGTCTTCTTCTTCGTAGTTTTCAATGCGTAACCTGAAGACTTAGAAGAGGATGCTTTTCCAGAAGAATAGTTAGTAGGAAATGTCATTTCATAAGTTTGTAAGGCACCAACTAATTCTTCTACACGCATTTCGTCGGTGGTAATTGTTTCAATGGCTGCGACCTTGGGGCGAAATCGTTCAGGAAGAGTTCTAAGGATTTTTCTTACAACTTTAAATTCTGGAATCTTCTCTCCCAAGTTAGCACATGAGTTTACGATGTCTTGCAATCGTGTGTAATAGTCAGTGAAAGATTCATTCCTGCCATAGAGCTAGAGTCAAATTTGCTCGTAAGCATTTGCCAGTTTCTGAATCTTCACAAGGTTAGTTCCCTCATGCGTAACTTGAAGAACATCCCAGATTCTTTCGCAGTCTCACATGCCGAGACGCGAGAAACTCTGTTTGTGACAAAGCATTAAATAGAGCATTCCCTTTGCCATTGTACACAGAAGAATCCTTCTTTTGTGCCTCCTTTTGCCTCGGTTTTCATTGCGCCCTCGCGGATCAAGGTGCCCCTATCAGAGATAATTTCAGTTGGATTAGTCCATCCTAATTCAATTGATTGCCACCCTTTCGTCGATGGAAATTAAAAAGGCTTTCATCCGCACTTTCCAGTACGCATAATATGTTCCATCAAAGAAAGGGGGTCGATTGATGTTTCCACCTCAACCATTGTTTACCTAGCCCTATTCCTTCTCTGATACCCTTGTTGGGTTATAAGTGTAATGTAGAATTTTCGGCACATAAATAAATGTAAATAAGGTGGTATGAAATACTCGTGTATGAAAGTTGGGGAAGTAAGGCACCTTTGGACGCGGTTGGGCCCAATTGGGTTAAAATGGAAGATCTAAAAATTTATTGGAGAAAGGGGGCCCAGTTTTAGTGGAAAATCACAGTGTCGGAAAAATTCGCGGGGAGGGAAAAATTACGGGAGCCCCGTAAATATGTTTTAAGACCCCACGGAAAAAGTTTCGCGTTGCTTCGGATGCCTGAAGTGAAAACGGGCTCCGCCAACAGTGTCGAAAAATTCTGAGGAAAATTTGGGGAGCTTCGTAATTATGTTTTAAGGTCACAGTAAAAATTTCGGGTTGATCGAGTATGCGGAGATTGTGCGACAACGGGGGTCCGCCCAATGATTCTAGATACAGCGAGGCTTTGGTGGCACCGCTGGCCCAAACTGAACCCTTAAACTTTTCGTGGTAAATAAGCTCGAACGAAGTCGCATGTCAAATTTGGCCGGAAAACGGACGACGAATGGATAGAAAACGGAACATCGAAAACGGATTTTCTGAAACGGCGACGGCACGCGCTCCTCGAGTGTGCCTTGCTGCGCAAGCCACGCAGGTGGCGCTGCGCCTTCCTGCGCGGGAAGTGTGCCACTTTTGCACGTGGACCGGGTGCACACCACTCTTGTGTGGTGGACGCACCCACAAGGCGGTCTCCCCATTGGTGGCCCATGGACCGGGTCCACCACCTTCCTCTTCTCTTTTTTTTTCCTTCCGTTCTTTTCTTCGCTTCTTCTTTCTTCCTTCTTCCACGCAGCCCCTCCTCCTCTTCTTCCTGTTCTTATCTCTCAAACCGACCTTCGAGATCGCAGAGAGGAGAGAGAGAGGAGAGCGAGAGTGAGTTGTTCGGTTAAGAGGGAGAGAGAGAGAGAATAGAGAGAGAAGAAACGAAAAAAAAAAAAAGGGGATTTCGCCTTGGTCTTCAGTCTTTGTCCGCTTGACGCGCGTCGTGAACCTCGTGGGCGGCGCGACTGTGCGCGGTAAGTTATTTTTACGCTATTTTTTGACACAATTTTTATACCCTCTTTGGGTTTAGATTTGACCCCATTACGTATTGCGTGTTAGAAACAAGTTATCTGCGCCGTTTGGCTGCGCCGGACTGCCGGGAGCGAGTTTTGGCGCCTCGTTTTGCTGCCAGTTGTGGAAAAAATGCATCGTTTTGTGTGCGGATTCGAAAAAAATGCGCAGTTTGAACGCAAACTCGAAAAATATACACCGTTTTGCGGTGCAACGTTGAAAAAGAAAAGTGCACGTTTTGCGTGCCATCACCGAGGTACCGTGCTGTCCCTTGCGCGCAATTTGTCCTGTGCGCGTTTTGCGTGCAGTTTCTAATATATTATACATCTTTTTCGTGCAGGGATAGAAAAAATACCCTGCCCCCGTTTGCTGGCACACTTCACAGTTAAGCGTGTCCGTTTTGCGTGCAGATCGTTTTATCGCCCTCAGTTTTACGTGCAAGTCTAATTTTTCGCATCGATTCGCTGCAGGACAAGAAAAAATGTGCACCGTGTTTGCGGAGCCCGTGGAGGCGTGCCGTTTTGTGTGCAGACTCCGGTGTGGTGGACGTGCACCGTTTTGCGTGCAGACTCGCTCGAGGTATCAGGTCCTTGTGTGCTTCACCTTCTTGGGAGATAAGTGGAATCGCGCTGAGACCAATTGCAAGTGTCCCACGGCCAATTGGGGACGCTACAAGGTTGGGGATTCTGCCGAAATTGGGTGACCTCTCCGTCTTTGCTCTCAGCCTCGGATCTATGTTGTTCGAGTTTTTTCTGGTCTTTGCTTTGTTTCGTGGTACTTTAGTGCTTAATCTTGTGATGCTTTTGTGCCTCAGAGGAATACAGATGAAAAACGTGCATACTGTTGGTTGCCAAAGACAGATGATAAATGTGCATGTGCGACGTGATCTTAGGCGGATTAGCTCAGTTTTATGATTTTATCTTTCACTAGGTGTTATAAACTGGTATGTGTAGATGGACACAGATGAAAAATGCAACTGTTGGTTGCCAAAAATGAGAAATTACTTTGCATGTGTCAAAAGACTCCTTTAGAGGGGGAGAAAAATGCGATTCTTGACTTATCTAACCTGATGATAATTGCATGCATAGATCCTAAATATATATTTTTATGATGGATATGAAAATTGCATTGCATGCGTAGAAATGAGTAATTACCTGATGACTGTGATCATGTTAGGGTACAACTAGGATACAGCGCTGTGATATAAGGGAACACAGAACTTGTTGTAGTAAGACTAGGAGAAAACCAGTTTAGGGGTTTGACGAGTCATTTGAACTAGGAGTATCCTAGGATTGGACGAGTGGCATTGTCTTAGGGATTACCTAAGGACACTGGATAGAGTGATCAATATAGAGTCAAGGAACTCTAGGAGGAGTATGACATGGAACTTAGGTAAAGGGAACCTAAGGTGAACTAGTGATCAAATAGAGTAAGGAACGCTAGGATGAGTATGACATGGAACTTAGGCACAGGGGCCTAAGGTGATTAAGAGGAGTTTAAACTCACAGACAGGTAATTAAAGTCAGTATAACTCTAAGTTAAAAGTGTAACAGAAAAATAGAGTTAAGTTAACCCTAGGATTCAGTGAGGAATCCGGAAAGTGGGATAAGATCCAAGGTTAAAAAATTAAAACAAATATACCCTAGAAAGTCATAGGGTGTCTGAGCAAATGGACAATAACTTTAACTTCAATTTGAGTTAAATAAATGAAGGTGAAATGTTAAGAGTCCAGGTGACTCTCTAGTTATCCTTATGGTGAGACCTAGGATAAGAGGTAAATTGTTGTAAAAAGAGCAAAGTTTAAAAGCAGGCTAAAAGTGGCTAAAAAGCATAAAGAGAAAGTAAATGGCGCCTTCGAATTTGAGACTCGTCAGGTGGAGCAGGACTCCCTGGGCAGTGACCCGTCGGACGAGGTACTTTCGAAAGGCTAAAAGTGAAAGCAAAGAGCTAAATGCTCAAGGGAAAGAGAAAGAGATTTGCCAGTGGCAAAGAGGGAGCTATAAGCTCGAATATGAAAGAAAAGCAAGTGTTCAAAGGCAAAGAGGCTAAGAACTAAAGTAAAAAAGAAAAGAAAGAAAATATAAAAAGATAAAATGGGCGTACCTTCGGGGGTGAAACGTAGATCTTGTCGGAGCCATGGGCAGTGTCCCTCTCCCGGACAGTGACCCGTATGACAAGTTCCCCGTTGGGCGGGGGGTAACACTTGCGGGTGTTATCGGCAACCTTAGAAATCTTATCTTATGGTAGCAGGACTACCGGGCTCGGGCCCGTTGGATAAGAATTTCTGAGGGTTAACTTGAACTAAAGCACCTGAATCTAAAGAATAAAGAAAAATAGAGTGGCCAAGGTGGCCGGGTTAGTTTGACCCTGTATATAGCGGCATAGTGGCCGAGTTGGTGCTTAGCAGCCTAGTGTAGCTAGACAGAGTAGTGCTGGGTCGATGAGTATACACAGATAGTGTAGTGACCTATTATATGGTAGCCTAGTATTGGACAGTGTAGTGCTGGGTTGATGAGTATACAGACAGTGATGTATCATTTTGTATAGTTGATTTGATATGAGGATTTTAGTTTCCTAGCACTATTATTATTGCTTCCATTGGACCAAGTGGTGTAGGGCACTTTCTCTCGGTGGTTGAACCCACTGGGAACTCAGATGTAGTTCTCACACCCCTTGGGTGACTCCCCCCACAGGTTCGGGTATGGATGCAGCGATCGTGACGGTTCAGATGCAGACGGCGAGGCATACGTCAGGGGCAAGGGCCCAGCAGCATAGTGACCTAGAGGGTCTAGCAGAGGTATCCTTTTTATATATTTCTTGAGTGAACCTTGTATGGTGAGGAATTATGTAAAAGAATTGTAATAATTTTATTTGCAAGTTCAGAAATGTAAAGTATAATAAGTTTAATTTATGGTTCACTCTTACATGCTTTCATCTCCGCATTAACTGTTGGTTTATTAAATGAAAGTTTTAATTTATAGTGATTTTTAGTACTCTGATATTGAGCTTCCGCATACACTTGTGGTGTTATTATGGATGTTACCGTTCCTTTCGGGTAGAAAAAGGTCTTACCCGATTGGCGGGTCTGTTGGCGTGCCCGAACCGTACAAATTGGCGGACTCGGGGCGTGACAGATTAGAGTGGTATCAGAGCCTAGGAATAGTCCTAGGTGGTTAGTGAACCTTAGGGAGACCCTAGGGATTAGCACGAGAGAGTGTGTGGATATTTGGGCGAAAGTATTTGATTGGTTATTGTTGTTCCCTTAAAGGATGTTGGGACTGATCGAGGGTGACGAGCTTTTATTCTTCGAATATTACGTTGGCGGCCGACAACGTAATGTTGGAGATGAAAAGGAGTACCCTCTTATACTTTCGCATGATTGGGTCGACGAGCCATTTTGTCGGTATATAGATTGCGCGTTGCTCAAATGGCTAAGTTTGGGCTGGTTGTCTCGTTGTGGTGTGCATATTAGCGATGACACCACATAGGGAAACGCACATGTTTGACTCGAGTCCCGAGAGGGCTCGGGGTCAAACGTGGTATACGAGTTGCGATAGCAGGTGACCGCACTTGTTGGAGTGGTCCAATAGTAGGTCAGACTTCTTGCCGTCGGCGGAAATTTTTCCGCCGACAGGAAGACAGGTTTCGACGCCTAAGAGTAGCATCAGCATGACAGTTGGAGCAAATAGATAGACTCCAGTGGCTGATAACGCAGCAAGTTGAGGCTGCACAAACAACGTATGAGTATACGGCATCGCCGCCTGTAGGGGCGATAGTAAAGAGAATGGCAGTGGCCGCCGAACTTTTGTCGGCGCAGCCAACACCTTCAGCATAGGGTGTTTTACGCTTGTGTCAGCTGGGTTGCTGGCAAAGTAGAGTTAGTAAGGTCAAGGGAGAGACCGACTCGCGAGGTAAAGGGTGATCGCTATGTCGCGAGAGCCAAGTTGCTGTGCCCTAAGGGTTAGGGCAAGAAAGATTTACGGGCCGGGCGGCGTGAGTTCGCCCTGATGACGGTAGTGACCGGGTGGCGTGTTGATTTGGCTAAGATTGCCGCATAGGGGAGTTAGTGAGGCCCAGAGTAGGCTTCAAGGTGCGAGGATCTCTCGAAGAGCGGGAGTTTTGTGGCGCCATTCTAATAGATCGGTGTAATGGCAGGGATTGCCACCGCAGGGTTTGTGGGTTAATCACCAGAGTTGGTGAACAATTATTATGGTGCCTCGACCCAGTTGGGAGAGATGCACAAGAGCCGTTGGGGTGGTTAAGCAAATCGCTTAACACTGGATTTTTGCGAGTTAGCGTGGGAGGCGTAGGACGTCCAACTGTTTTGGTGCTCATGGAGCACAAGCATCGTTTAGCCAGAGAGAGCTGATTAGTTGGCGTGTGAGCCTTTGCCCTGTGTGGCCAGAGTCAATACAGAGTGCGGGTCATGGATTGACGACTGGTTAGTTGATTTTTACTCAGTGAGCGTAGTGGTCGCGTGGCGACGATTTGCGGGTTCGCGTTAGGACGATCCGTGCCTGGACCATGTTGGTGGACTGTGGGCCTGTAGCCCAGTGGGCAGGCACAGTCAGCTGTGAGAGACAGCGGCCCGAGACCTGATGGCGGGGCATGATAGAGATTTGGTCGGGACGGTAGTCCGAGCGATGACCCGGGGACGTGGAATGCCACGTGTGAGCCTTGAGGCTGTTAGTACACTGAGAGTGTGATGTGATCAGGCAGTAGTGCTAGTGATGATTGAGGTGCTGTAGCTCCTAGTGGGAGTGTTGGTGTAGCAATCCTAAGTGAGGATCTACCCGTTTGATGATTGGGTCTGTGTGCTAGTGAGAGCCATTATACAGAGTTGGACTTGTTGGGCTATAGGCCCCTATTAGACCGTGGTCTGTGGACCTATTAGTAGTCTGAGATATCGGGTTAGCTGATAACCCGTGGACTTAGAGCGCTGGTAGCGTGTGAGATAGTTGAGGACTGGTGGATTGGCCTTTGCCCTCCACATTAGGCAGCAGAGTGACCGGAAAATGCGGTAAATGTAATTAGTTGCAGATGCAACCTCCTTGTGAAAGATAAAATGATCGCGGAATTAAAGTGAAGACTTCGCGAGAAGAGACTTCGCCATTTGTGGCAATTGAGAGAGAGCAAGTGCTCAACTGTGTCTTTCACCTATTTGGTTAAAGTGGCCAGACGCCAGGTCTGTGTTTGTCCCTAGATTGAGATAGGGATCCGAGAATGAGTTGCTCGTGTAGTCTCGGCGAGCGGGCAATTTGATGCCGGTCACGATGTATAGTGAGCCCAATAGTGAGGGCAAGATTTCCTCCCTCTCGATCAAGTAGGAGTCGAGATGTGATTCAAGTTTCGAGGACGAAACTTATTTTAAGGGGGGTAGAATGTAATGTACCGAATTTTCGGCACATAAATAAATGTAAATAAAGGTGGTATGAAATACTAGTGTTATGAAAGTTAGGGAAGTAAGGAACATTGGACGCGAGTTGGGCCCAATCGGGTTAAAATGGAGAGATCTAAAAATTTATTGGAGAAAGGGGGCCCAGATTTTTAGTGGAAAATTCACAGTGTCGGAAAATTCCGAGAAAATTACGGGAGCCCCGTAAATATGTTTTAAGACCACAGAAAAAGTTTCGCGTTGATCGGATACCCGATAGTGAAAACGGGCTCCGCCAACAGTGTCGAAAAATTCTGAGAAAATTTGGGGAGCTTCGTAATTATGTTTTAAGGTCACAGTAAAAATTTCGGTTGATAGGATATCCGGATTGTGAGAACGGGGTCCGCCAATGATTCTAGATACAGCGAGGCTTTTGGTGGCCCAGAAATGGCCCAAACTG
Organism: Tillandsia fasciculata; assembly: GCA_029168755.2. Lineage (NCBI taxonomy): Eukaryota > Viridiplantae > Streptophyta > Magnoliopsida > Poales > Bromeliaceae > Tillandsia > Tillandsia fasciculata. The sequence continues at coordinate 324,503 of JAQOTM010000155.1, read as the reverse complement.
CAAATTTAAAATTTTCTGTGGTAAATTAAGCTGAAACGAAGTCGCATGTCAAATTTGGACGGAAACGGACGACGAATGAATAGAAAACGGAACGAAAACGGATTTCGAAACGGCGACAGCACGCGGCTCGAGGTGTGCCTTGCTGCGCAAGGCACGCAGCTGGCGCTGCGCCTTCCTGCGCGGGAAGTGTGCACTTTTGCACGTGGACCGGGTGCACACACTCTTGTGTGGTGGAACGCCACACGGCGGCTCCCCATTGGTGGCCCCATGGACCGGTCCACCACCTTCCTCCTTTTCTTTTTTTTCCTTCCTTTTTTTTTTCTTTTCTTCTTCTTCCTCTTCCACGCAGGCCCTCCCTCCTCTTCTTCTGTTCTTCTTCTCCACCGACCTTCGAGATCCAGAGAGTGAGAGAGAGCGAGAGAGGAGAGAGAGGGAGAGAGGAGAGAGAGAGAGAGAGAAATAGAGAGAGAAGAAAAGAAAAAAAAAAAAGAGGGGATTTGTGTGGCGCGAGCGCGTCGTGAACCTCGTGGGCGGCGCGACTGTGCGAGGTAACGTTATTTTTACGATATTTTTGACACAATTTTTATACCCTCTTTGGGTTTAGATTTGACCCCATTACCGTTTGCGTGTTAGAAACCAAGTTATACTTCGCGTTTTGCTGCGCGGACTGCCGGGAGCAGTTTTGGCCGCTCGTTTTGCGTGCCAGTTGTGGAAAAAATGCACCGTTTTGTGTGCGGATTCGAAAAAAATGCGCAGTTTTGAACGCAAACGGGAAAATATACACCGTTTTGCGTGCAACGTTGAAAAGAAAGTGCACCGTTTTGCGTGCCAACCCGAGGTACGTGCTCCGTTTTGCGCGCATTTGTACTGTCGCGCATCGTTTTGCGTGCAGTTTCTAATATTATACATCATTTTCGTAGGGATAGAAAAATATGCACCGTTTTGCGTGCAACTTTACAGTTAAGCGTGCACCGTTTTGCGTGCAGATCGTTTATCGCGCACCGTTTTGCGTGCAAGTCTAATATTTTGCATCGATTTTGCGTGCAGGACAAGAAAAATGTGCACCGTTTTGCGTGCAACCTGACAGTGAGGCGTGCACCGTTTTGCGTGCAGATTTGAGGTTTGGTGGACGTGCACCGTTTTGCGTGCAGACTCGAGAGAAGTGCATCGTTTTGCGTGCAAGCTCGAGGAGACAAGTGGAATCGCGCGGAGACCAATTGCAAGTGTCTACAAGCAATTGGGTACGCTACAAGGTGGGGGATTCTGCCGAAATTGGGTGACCTCTCCCCTTGCTCCTTTGCTTTTTGATCTAGAAGCATGATAGTAGCCTGTTAGAGGCGTTAGGTAATTATGATTAAGATTGCATGTTTAGAGGAATACAGATGAAAAGTGCAACTGTTGGTTGCCAAAGACAGATGATAAATGTGCATGTGCAGAGATATTTAGAGGAGTGACATTTATGATTTATCCAAATAGGGGATAAACTGGTATGTGTAGATGGACACAGATGGAAAATGCAACTGTGGTTGCCAAAAATGAGATAATTATTTGCATGTGTAAAAAGAATTAGGGGAAAAATGCGATTCTTGACTTATCTAAATTGATGATAATTGCATGCATAGATAATAAATATAATTTTATGATGGATATGAAAATAATTGCATGCGTAGAAATGAGTAATTACCTGATGACTGTGATCATGTTAGGGTACAACCCTAGGAATCATGTGATATAAGGGAACAGAACTTGTTGGTAGTAAGACTAGGAGAAAACCTAGTTTAGGGGTTTGACGAGTGACATTGAACTAGGAGTTATCCTAGGATTGGACGAGTGGCATTGTCTTAGGGGATAACCTAAGGACACTGGATAGAGTGATCAACATAGAGTCAAGGAACTCTAGGAGGAGTATGACATGGAACTTAGGTAAGGGAACCTAAGGTGAACTAGTGATCAAATAGAGTCAAGGAACTCTAGGATGAGTATGACATGGAACTTAGGTAAAGGGGACCTAAGGTGATTCAGAGGAGTTTAAACTCACAGACAGGTAATTAAAGTCAGTATAACTCTAAGTTAAAAGTGTAACAGAAAAATAGAGTTAAGTTAACTCTAGGATTCAGTGAGGAATCAGGAAAGTGGGATAGAGATCCCAAGTTTAAAAATTAAACAAATATAACCCTAGAAAGTCATAGGGTGTCTGGGCAAATGGACAATAACTTTAACTTCAATTTGAGTTAAAGAAATAAAAGAGAAATGTTAAGAGTCCAGGAGACTCTCTAGTTATCCTTATGGCAAGACCTAGGATAAGAGGTAAATTGTTGTAAAAAGGCAAAGTTAAAAGCAAGCTAAAAGTGGCTAAAAGCATAAAGAAAATGTAAATGGCGCCTTCGAATTTGAGACTCGTCAAGTGGAGCAGGACTCCCTGGGCAGTGACCCGTCGGACGAGGTACTTTCGAAGGCTTAAAGTGAAAGCAAGGAGCTAAATGCTCAAAGAAAAGAGAAAGAGATTTGCCAGTGGCAAAAAGGGAGCTATAAGCTCGAATAAGAAAGGAAAAGCAAGTGTTCAAAGGCAAAGAGGCTAAGAACTAAAGTAAAAAGAAAAGAAAGAAAATATAAAAGATAAAATGGGCGTACCTTCGGGGGTGAAACGTAGCCCTTGTCGGAGCCATGGGCAGTGTCCCTCTCCCGGGCAGTGACCCGTATCGACAAGTTCCCCGTTGGACGGGGTAACACTTGCGGGTGTTATCGGCAACCTTAGAAATCTTATCTTATGGTAGCAAGACTACCGGGCTCGGGCCCGTTGGATAAGAATTTCCGAGGGTTAACTTGAACTAAAGCACCAGAATCTAAAGAATAAAGAAAAAATAGAGTGGCCAAGGTGGCCGGGTTAGTTGGACCCTGTATTCAGCGGCATAGTGGCCGAGTTGGTGCTTAGCAGCCTAGTGTGGCTAGACAGAGTAGTGCTGGGTAGATGGTTATACATAGATAGGGTAGCCTAGTATGGCTGGACAGTTTAGTGATGGGTTGATGAGTATATACAGACAGTGATGTATCATTTCGTATAGCTGCATTTGATATCGAGGATTTTAGTTTCCTAGCACTATTATTATTGCTTCCATTGGACCAAGTGGTGTAGGACACTTTCTCTCGGTGGTTGAACCCACTAGGAACTCAGATGTAGTTCTCACACCCCTTGGGTGACTCCCCCACAGGTTCGGGTATGGATGCAGCGATCGAGACGGTTCAGATGCAGACGGCGAGGCATACGACAGGGGCAAGGGCCCAGCAGCATAGAGACCTAGAGGGTCTAGCAGAGGTACCCTTTTATATATTTCTTGAGTGAACCTTGTATGGTGAGGAAATTATGTAAAAGAATGTAATAATTTATTTGCAAGTTCAGAAATGTAAAGTGTAATAAGTTTAATTTATGGTTCACTCTTGTATGCTTTCATTTCCGCTTAACTGTTGTTTATTAAATGAAAGTTTTAATTTATAGTGATTTTTAGTACTCTGATATTGAGCTTCCGCATACACTTGTTGTGTTATTATGGATGTTACCGTTCCTTTCGGGTAGAAAAAGGTTTTACCCGATTGGCGGGTCTGTTGGCGTGCCCGAACCGTACAAATTGGCGGACTCGGGGCGTGACATAATTAATTATTTCTCAAGTGGCAAAAAAACAAACAGGGGGGTGAATAGTTGTAAACAACACACACACAACCAATGCCCAGTTTTGTTCTCAGCAACCACAGCAACAAAAGCATTCTAACTTGGATGGAATTAATCTACTAAGTTACAGGAGTATTCCCATCAACTTGGGTGCAAGTTTGCACCCACGGTTTGGCCGAGTCCAAGGTTGAAGATGATGTCCAATGCTTCGAAAATTGTGATACTTCAACCAAAGCATCTGGGACCCAGCCACTTTTCCAATTTGATGCTAAAACATATCCCAAACCTTCCTGAATCCATGCTCGGTGACGAGGTGCGGCGGCGGCGGCGGCGGAGAAAGCTCGAATTGGAGCTTCTTCACCAACAATGGCAACTTTCCACTCATTGGATTTCGGGTGCAAAAGACAGCACCAATAGCTTCCTAGCAAGCTTTTAGGAAGTTCCAGACTTGTCCCGCCGTCGGAGATCGCCGGATTGCCGGCCGCCATTAATGGCCTCAATCTCGGATCATCATGGCCGGCCCTATTCGGGCTGCATGGTTGCCATGCAAAAGCATGGTTGAGGTCCCCTCGATCCCAATAGCATTTCTGGGCATGTGGCCGGTGGCGGAGGGGCTCGCCGGCGCCGGAGCTGAGAGCTCGGCCAACATGCAACCCGAAAAACTAGGGTTTCAATTTCTTCTCAAATACCAAACCATATTTACTCAAACTTTGCAGATTTATCTATATATCCTACAGTTTATTCCCATCATTTTATTTTTCTTTTTGGTCCACTGGTTGCAGAGAACAGCCACGGCGGAGCTTCTTTAGGTTTCGGCCATTACTTGCTCCCGCCGGCCATCTAGCGTGCATGGGGGCTTGGGACTTTGGCAGGGAGTATCACAAAGACCTATCTAACCTACTGCTAGAAGTCTCGGGTTCAAACAAACGAGGTTTAAAAACTTACCTTTGCCGGAGTTGGGGAAGATGGAAGAAGCCGGTTTCACTCCCTCCTTCTTTGCGCGGCCACAACAAGCTCCCAAGAGAGTCCCACAGCCACAGGAACACTCCAATCCAAACTTGGCAAGGTTTGGTCCCAACCTTTCTTTGTTCTCTCTCTCTCTCGGGCTAACTCTCAATGGGTTGTGTCCCTCGGCCAACCCAATGCACAGGGATGATATGGGGTGATGCTGAGGAGTCATGTGATGCTTCGGACTTCCCACGACCCCTGTGCATGCACCCAAAGGAGACCAAGAGACAAAAATATTTAATGCAAGATTCTTTGCAAAATCCCTTTGGTTCGGTTCACACCTAACCCTAGCCTCCGAGATCCTCACAGTAGGTGCAAAAATACACCCAGAACCTCAGCCTATTAACCTCTAAATTTTTGGTTTACAAAAACTTAGGGTTTCATCACAATTACACCCTTTTTCAGCGTTTTTCACGCATTTCGAGACAATTTGTTTGTCGAAAAGCGAAACAGACTTTGCCACGACGTCCGGCTCGTCGAGACCTGTCAAGTAGCGTGTTTGTTTACTTGATTTGGCGCTCATATAAAATCTCGGGCCATAAAGTTCGACAAAGTGTAGTATATTGCACGCATTCCGATGCACCCGGGTCGCCAAACGCGAAATCCGTCAGTGCCATTGTGCTCAGAACGTCAAAATTAGTTAGGTTTGACTACTCATACCCCTATGTCAGGGTTCCAGACAGTGAAACGGCCATTAGTGATCAAAAGGGGATTTAGAAATAGGGGTTACTATTCACAACTTAAGTTGTGGGACCCGCTTTTTCTCTACTGATTTCTGGAAGATCCGACCGTTGGATCGAAGACATTTGTATAACAATTTTTCATGTTTCGACGAGACGGTCGCAATGATAATCTCCGATTTTCGAGATCAGGCCCCGATCAAAAGTCAGTATTTCTGGGCCACTATTGATCCACTATGATCCAATTTCTGCCAAAATTACTAATTTTATAAATTCCAAAAGTAATTATAAAGTCTTTAATTTTATGGTTATTACACGCGTGCACCGCGCAGCCTGGGCTGGGCTGGCGCACGAGCCCGTGCACCGGGTCCGCCTCTCCTGGCCGTGTGGGCGTGCGCCGGGTGCACGGCTGGCCTGGTGGACCGCGCGACCTGAAGCCGTACGGGGGTGAACAGTGAACCCTATTTTCGCCACCCGCGGCTCCGGTTGCGACCCTGCGACCCCGGCGACTGCGGCGACGACCCCGTGGACAAGCTAACGGCGGCGGCGGCCTCCTGTTTAACAACGGCGGCGGCGGCCTCCCGTCCAACAACACGTCTCGCACGCGACACGACACGAAAGAAACCTCACACCGACAAATCGGAAAGACCCGAACCACTCACCTTGTTTTCGCCGGTGAGGGAGGAAGGAAGAGGATCGTCCCGCTATCGTTCGCCGGGCTCCGCAGGGCGTGCGATCGTCCTTCCTTGTCTCGTCACCTCGGTTCCTCACGCCCACGGTTGCAAAGAGAGGAAATGTGAATTGGGGTTCCCCTTTTTCTTTCTTAAAAGCGCCGCCTTAAACCCTAGCCGTCAAGAGAAAAACCCTACGGCCCCTGGTTTTAAAGAAACCCTAAAATAACCGGAACAAAAACCGACGGCTAAGATTGTCTCGTAATGTCACGCCCCGGGGTCGAAACTGCGACCCGGGCTCGCCAACAGATCCGCCATCTGTACGGAAACTGCCGCACAGACGAAGCGTCTACCCTGCAAGTCAGATCTATGGCTAAAAACATGTATCAGAGCTGAAACTAAATCCAAAAGCTATAGAATAAATCTGAACATCCGAAAAAGTAAAATCTCCACTAGTACACAAATCCTCAATACAGGTCTCTCAAAGGAAAAAATAAAATACATGTGGTGACCCGGATCTTTGCGGAGCTTCTGCAGTGTGACCAGCAGCTTCCAGAAGCTCACGCGGCCTGTCGGCGGGTTCGTGCGCCAATTTGGACACAAGTGATGGACTCGGGGCTTAAGTTGGATTCCGCGGGTAACCAGAAGACCCCGTCGGATTTTAGGGTGTCTTCGCGCAAATTGGATATCAAATTTGGACTCGGCGCGAAAAACGGATTAAATACCTTTCCGGGAGCCTCCGGCAAATTTTAGGATTGGAATTTGGCAAGACGGACGCCGTATTTGGATTCAGCGCGCGAAAACGGTCAAGATGGACTACCTACTTGATATTTTTGAGCATCAGTTACTGTTCACGGCCGGAACAGTACTTTCCGGCGATCGCCGGCGGCGCCGCGGCGGCGGCGGGCAGCGTCGGCGGGCGGCGCGCCGCCGCGGGCAGGCGGCAGGCGGCGGCGCAGGGCGCGGGCAGAGCGCGGGCAGGGCGCGCGGTCCACCGCGCGGGGCGTGCACCGAAGGCGGGCCACGTGGCGTCTTCCGGTTGGTTGGTCCTCGCGCGCGGTCCACTGATTTGTCTAGGTGTACGGTGGACCGAAGGGGGGACACGTGGCACTTTGTGATTGGGCGGTGTTGTGCACCCGGTCCACGCAATAGATGGAGTGGGTGCCGTACGCGACAGGCGGGCGTGCGGTGTGCGCGGTCCACGGCGCGGTGCACGGCGGGGTTGTGCCACGTGGCGCTCCGCCATTGGCGGGCGCACGTGCACCGGGCGCAGGGAACGTTTTTTTTTCCCCTCAGCCTAAAAACCCCATCCGAGCTCCATTGTTTTGCATTTTTCTCTCTATCCCTTCACTTTCTGCCCGAGCTCCTCTCTGCCAAAAATCTTCATCTCTGAGTCCTGGATCTCCCTGCCAAATCTCAGGAGTTTTGGTGGCACGAATCCCGAGGTTTCCCATTTTACGGTGCGGCGCGACGTTGCTTTCCTGTGTTCTTCTTCGGCGCAACTGCAGTGTTTTAGCTCCCCTGGTCTACCCCGAGCTCCTTCTTCTGTGATTCTTGCGCCGAAAGATTCCTAACAGGTAGGGCTTCAACTTTGATTTTGATCACTCATTCTGATTTTGCTTCTTTGGCTCGGATCCCGAGGTAACAATGGTTCCCCTTTTTCTGTGAGGAATGTGAGGACAGCATCGGAGTATTTTGGCTATATCTTCGCGCACGAGCGTCTGACGGAGACGAGCTTATACAACTTTTTCATCTACGGATCGCAAGGAACGCGCTCGTATTTTTAGTGGATTTTTGTGAATTTTATTTCGAGGTGATAATTACTGCTTTCTCAGTGAACAGTAATCTGTCCTTAATACAGATTTTTGTGTGAGTGTGCCCCCTTGCCGAATTTTTATCTTGATGTACAGAACTCGGATTTGGGCGTGCAAGGTACCGTTTCGAAGCTATCGACGCAAGGATCGCCGTGATATTTTTATTGGAATTTTCTGGGCAATTTCTGCAGGTGATAATTTAACAGTTCAGAATTCGAGGTTATATGTGATAATTAGTGCTATAATTGGGAGCCTAAGTGTAATTAGTGAGCTTTGTACTGTACCAGGAATATTTCGGGTGTGCTAAAATTGTGGAAGCAAGGATTTGAAGTTTTGGTATTTTCTAGCTGTACGGACTTGGACAGTTGCACCTCAGGTGGGTGGTTGTTGTGCTCCTCTCCTTTGTTATGCCCACTAGGAATATCAGAGTACCCTTGATTTGACAATGCTATATGTGTTGATTGGTAGACTTGCATGCTCTAGGAATTAATTATTGGTTATGTGGATCCCTGATACTTATTGTTAGAATGATCATCTGATTTTAATCGCTTAATTAATTTGGACTGTATTCTTGGAGACTAAATAGGAATTGAGGACTGCAGAACTGCTGATTTTTCATATGAGACTATCACCCTGGCTTATGTCACTCTAATTATTTATTCTTCGAAATTGGACAAATGTTGGAACCATGCATGATTAAATTGGTCATATAATTATGTCATCTTTTTACTGCTACACTATTTTGGGACTTGACTTAGGAGAAACCATGCATTTACTCTTTTCTTCTCCTATTGTTGACACTTGCGGCTTAGTCGCTCAGGTTCGAGCGTGTGTGGGACAGTGTAGTCAGGGTTGGGGATTCAGGGACAGGTTGGGTTTATGACAGGGTGTTGCGGCGACCACGGATCTTGGGTGGTTGACCGGATTGTTACTATTGCATCAGATTGGGTGTTTTGGGGATCGGGCTATCTTTAGTGGAGGGTTTTTCCCACTTCCCTTAGTCTCGATCCAGTCCTGCTATTATGAGACAGTGGTTACAGTGATACAGTGATACTTGATACAGTGATACTTGATACAGTGATACTTTACTCGTGTGGGTCGCTCCCCTCGAGTGCCACTCCGGAGTAGGCTTTCCACGGTGTGAGCGCCGGGCACCATGCTGGTTTCTTGAGTTCCACGGTGTGAGCGCCGGGCACCATGCTGGTTTCTTGAGTTCCACGGTGTGAGCGCCGGGCACCATGCTGGTTTCTTGAGTTCGACAGCAGAGCAGGCAGTGCCAGTGTTCACTGGCTATCAGATTGGGTCATTATGACAGGCTTCTTGTTTCTGATGCATCACTTTCTCCATCCTTATTGGTTGGTCATGTAGAGGCATATTAGGGATAGCACTTTATCAGTCGCATTACCTATCTGCATCTCCTTTCTTTTCCTTTCCCTTCTTCGCCTCTGATCACCTGGTGGGCATATCTGAGCTGAGGCTTTACCCACTAGGGGAGGCTACTGTTTATAGTAGTACTTACCCCCATTATTTTTCTTGTCCCTTTCTTTCCCCTTGTTTTGCAGAGTCCTCAGTGGGAGTTGCTGGGCCGTCAGCAACTGATCGAGGTAAGCGGATTGCGGACTAGATAGAGAGCCACCGAGGGTCGTAGCTGGAGTTTTTTTGGGTACCAGGACTTCTCAGACAGTTTTCTTGTATAATTTTTTGGGGACTGGCTTTTGCCAGCTGTTTGTATTTATAGTAGTGAGCTGGGAGAGACATATGTATTCTATTTTACTGTTGTACCTTTTACTTCCAGCATCTGTCTGAGATACAGTAGTTTTATTTCAGCTCTGATTTTTATGCTCTTTTATTATCTTTTCTATCTGAGCAGGTTACCGACGCTTCGTGTATGTGGGAAATACCGCATGCACGGCGGATCTGTGGACGGGCCCGGGTTCTGGTTTACACCCGGGGCGTGACAGATTAAGTTGGTATCAGAGCTTAGGGATAGGTCAGTTGGGACTTAGGAAACCCTAGGCTTTTGGACGGACCCTAGGATGATAGGGCGTGAGTGGCGTGACATTTTGCGAAAGTCGGTGATTTTTATATGTTAACTCTTCCTGTGAGTGAAGAGGGATCGACATAGTCTATTTCTGTTGAACCATTATGTTGGCTGCAGACAACATAAGGTTACAGAAATAGGGAGATGTCTTTTGACTTTCGCTAGATTGGGTCGAGTGTTTGGGTTGTGCTGATTTGCTGTTTGTCGTGGCGAGCGGTGTCTCCCCGACTTTGGGCCTTGACCCGGGTGCACTATGGTGCAGCAGTTGGGTCTGAGCTTGTTGTTTCGGGCCGGATACCCGATTGGTGTTAGAGAGCTCCGGACCCAGGTGACAGGATTGTCTGAGGCTTTTCAGCGGCAGAGTGAGCGAGCGTCTGGTTTTGTGACACAGTTGTCGGAGCAGCGGGCAGCTCGACAGTGCTTCCTTCTGAGACCACCCGATTGCAGTATCCTCAAGGGCGAGGATTTCTATGGTATTGATGGAGTGAGTAGCCCCTTTGTGCCAATGTTTAGTGCCGAGGCGCCGAGGCAGGGCGGATAGTTGACAGCTGATGAGCTATGGGACACCAATGATCAGTTGAGCCAGTTTCGGCAGATAAACCACCCCGATTCTTAGGATTAGGTTTGGAGCCTCTTGGGGTAGAATCGTGGTTGGTGATGATGGAGAGACTCTTTGGCAGCCTTCTGGTGTCTAAAGGGTGTACGCAGTTGTCGAACTGCGCGTTCTATGATTTGAGGAACGAGGCGCATAGGATATGCGTGGCTGAGAGTGGATTATGCCAGGATACCTTTCCGTTTGTTCGGACCATCTTTTGCAGGTTTTGGACTTTGGGGTGCTTCGATGGTGGAGGCAGTGTTTATGGAGCTGGCGCTGCAGTTCTTTTGGATGGGTATCTGCTGTCAGAGGCAAGTTCTGGATAGAGGCGCTTGATGCCAGATGATGGAGGATAAATCAGCCGGCAGAGACATTTTCGTTTTCCCTTCCTGGTTGGTGGATATTCTTGTGGATGGATTATGTAAAGCTTACCCCAGGGGGGGGATGTTATCCTGTGTGAGTGATAATTGGCATGTTTGGGGTGCAATAGACGTGATTGAGGAGGACTTTGGGACCTGAGTTACTTTTGGAGGCAGAGGAAAAAGTCAGGATTATTCGCCGGCATCTTGAGACATCGGGGGTTGGGTGGACCCCGATGACAGCAACAGCCCTTTTATCAGAATGGCGCAGCGGTAGCGTGGATTGGCTGTCTGCGAGAGACCACTTTCGGCACCTCAGTGTGAGCATAGACAGAGGTCGTGCCCCCCTTTGTGATTGGTCTAGATATGTTGGCAGGCTGAGCGACGACCACTTGCATCGAGCGGATGAATCTGTGCTGCCCGGTTGGAGGGCGCCACGGTAGTGGTTTGAGTTGTCGCAGGTGTGATTTCACCACAGCAGTCGGAGTTAGGACATGTTGTATTCCTGCATGGACTAGAGGTAGAGTCGTTACCACATGCACTTGAGGTACCGGTTATTGTTGGCATTGTGCAAGTGGGGGAGGCTAGTGGATCATGTCCAGTGTAGCAGAGGCCGTGAGTTTTGCCGGCAGACATATTGGTGTTTGTGGCAGCTTGGTGTTTGACCCAGTGCATGGGATTGGTTGGCGTAGTGCCACAGGATGCTTGACTGTCGAGAGAAAGGGCTTTGATTTTCTGCAAGGCAGATAATGGAAGGCAATTTGTTTGTTGAGACTGTTAGAGCACACCAATTACAGCGACAGTGTGAGAGGTGCCTACGGTGACAGCGGGACTTAAGGATATCCCTATTGCTCGTGAGATCCCGGGTGTGAGACCACCTGAGCCGATGATTATGCCGCCAGAAAGGGAGATTAAGATTGTGGTTGACGTGGTTCTGGAAACCGCGCCAACTTCATAGCACCTCGTTGGATATCGCCTTTAGAGCTGCGGGAGTTGATGGCATAGGTGCGGGGATCTGATGGATCGAGGGTCTGTTGGACCTAGTGTTACGTCGCTGATACACGACGGTGAGAGCCCTTTGTGATTGGAGCCCAGTCAGGTCCAGGTATTGTTTAGGGCCTTTTGATGGAGTTCTGCCCCGGCAGTTGATCGATTATGATGCCTGCATCAGTTTGGATTTACAGCTGAGTTTTTCGCCAAGATGGCGTACAAGAGACGCTAGGGGCATTATGAATACAGTGAAGCCAATGGAATGACTAATGCCTTGTTGCCTTGAAGATCGAGGAATCCTGTGTTTCAGTTGGGCTTGAACGGATTGATAGCAGCAATCTTTAAGGATATTTTGGCTTTACCCTCTCCCTGAGTGATTTAAAGCTTGTGGAGCATTGTAGGTGCCGTGGCAAGGTTGTGAGGAAGAAGCTTTATGCCAAGTCATTGTGGTACAAGTTTTAGCCTCGAGAGCATATCTTCCGGGATTGCCTATTCAAGCCTTAGGGGCGACTGTGGAAATCCGGCCAAAATGGATGTTATTTAAGACTGGCCGAGATCGACGGTTATTGTTGGGGTGAGGAGCTTTTGGACCGGATAGTGCTAGCAGAGCCTGATGATCAGATGACGAGTTTGATACCAGCGCCGATTTTAACCTAGTCAGTGGTGGGAGATGGATGGGTGAGTTATAGTGATACCTCCCATTGTGGCTGTAGAGCTATCATTGGATTTTGTCGAGCACCCTGTATCACCCCGATAGGGCCGCCGTGGTGGCGGATACCTGGAGCAGAAGAGCTTTGGGTTTGAGTTTGTTGATTCTCTAATTGGCGCTGTGTGGGGCCATCTTGGTGTACAGGGTTTGAGTTTGTGTCCTAGAGGATATCTTTTGATTAGAGGCTGCGGCTGAGCAATCCACTTGGGTGGTTGAGTTTTGAGGGCGACCGAGTGTGAACCCCTGCTTATTGGGGCCCCTTTTCTGTGCAGGTGTTGTGTGATTGTGTTTCGGGTCGCTTTGGTTGAGTTGGCTCTTGGGAGTGATTCTTGAGCATGTTGCTCGGGCTGTTCGTCCCTTTCCCCCGGTCTTTTGTTGGAGATCTTGAGGTTTTTCTGTGTCTCAGCTCAGGAGTGTTATGCTTTGGACCCCTCGCCCGTGATTGACTTGCTTCTTTTGAGCCCTATGAGAGTTTGGTGTACGAGGGGCGCCCGTTGCGAATTCCGGCTCGTGAGGTGAGGGAATTGCGCAATCGGGCTTTGCCGTTCTGGTTGTTGCTGTTGTGGTTGTTGTGGAGTAATCACGGGAAGTGATAGGTGACTTGGGTGCTGGAGACGGCGGTATTGAGTTTGGACCCCTGGTTTTTGAGACTCCTTGGGAGTTGCTTTAGTTTCGAGGACGAAACTTTCTTTTAGTGGGGGAGGATGTGGTGACCCGGATCTTTGCGGAGCTTCTGCAGTGTGACCAGCAGCTTCCAGAAGCTCACGCGGCCTGTCGGCGGGTTCGTGCGCCAATTTGGACACAAGTGATGGACTCGGGGCTTAAGTTGGATTCCGCGGGTAACCAGAAGACCCCGTCGGATGTTTAGAGGTGTCTTCGCGCAAATTGGATATCAAATTTGGACTCGGCGCGAAAAACGGATTAATTATACCTTTCCGGGAGCCTCCGGCAAATTTTAGGATTGGAATTTGGCAGAACGGACGCCGTATTTGGATTCAGCGCGCGAAAACGGTCAAGATGGACTACCTACTTGATATTTTTGAGCATCAGTTACTGTTCACGGCCGGAACAGTACTTTCCGGCGATCGCCGGCGGCGCCGGCGGCGGCGGGCAGCGTCGGCGGGCGGCGGCGCCGCCGCGGGCAGGCGGCAGGCGGCGGCGCAGGGCGCGGGCAGAGCGCGGGCAGGCGCGCGGTCCACCGCGCGGGGCGTGCACCGAAGGCGGGCCACGTGGCGTCTTCCGGTTGGTTGGTCCTCGGCGCGCGGTCCACTGATTTGTCTAGGTGTACGGTGGACCGAAGGGGGGACACGTGGCACTTTGTGATTGGGCGGTGTTGTGCACCCGGTCCACGCAATAGATGGAGTGGGTGCCGTACGCGACAGGCGGGCGTGCGGTGTGCGCGGTCCACGGCGCGGTGCACGGCGGGGTTGTGCCACGTGGCGCGCCGCCATTGGCGGGCGCACGTGCACCGGGCGCAGGGAACGTTTTTTTTCCCCTCAGCCTAAAAACCCCATCCGAGCTCCATTGTTTTGCATTTTTCTCTCTATCCCTTCACTTTCTGCCCGAGCTCCTCTCTGCCAAAAATCTTCATCTCTGAGTCCTGGATCTCCCTGCCAAATCTCAGGAGTTTTGGTGGCACGAATCCCGAGGTTTCCCATTTTACGGTGCGGCGCGACGTTGCTTTCCTGTGTTCTTCTTCGGCGCAACTGCAGTGTTTTAGCTCCCCTGGTCTACCCCGAGCTCCTTCTTCTGTGATTCTTGCGCCGAAAGATTCCTAACAGGTAGGGCTTCAACTTTGATTTTGATCACTCATTCTGATTTTGCTTCTTTGGCTCGGATCCCGAGGTAACAATGGTTCCCCTTTTTCTGTGAGGAATGTGAGGACAGCATCGGAGTATTTTGGCTATATCTTCGCGCACGAGCGTCTGACGGAGACGAGCTTATACAACTTTTTCATCTACGGATCGCAAGGAACGCGCTCGTATTTTTAGTGGATTTTTGTGAATTTTATTTCGAGGTGATAATTACTGCTTTCTCAGTGAACAGTAATCTGTCCTTAATACAGATTTTTGTGTGAGTGTGCCCCCTTGCCGAATTTTTATCTTGATGTACAGAACTCGGATTTGGGCGTGCAAGGTACCGTTTCGAAGCTATCGACGCAAGGATCGCCGTGATATTTTTATTGGAATTTTCTGGGCAATTTCTGCAGGTGATAATTTAACAGTTCAGAATTCGAGGTTATATGTGATAATTAGTGCTATAATTGGGAGCCTAAGTGTAATTAGTGAGCTTTGTACTGTACCAGGAATATTTCGGGTGTGCTAAAATTGTGGAAGCAAGGATTTGAAGTTTTGGTATTTTCTAGCTGTACGGACTTGGACAGTTGCACCTCAGGTGGGTGGTTGTTGTGCTCCTCTCCTTTGTTATGCCCACTAGGAATATCAGAGTACCCTTGATTTGACAATGCTATATGTGTTGATTGGTAGACTTGCATGCTCTAGGAATTAATTATTGGTTATGTGGATCCCTGATACTTATTGTTAGAATGATCATCTGATTTTAATCGCTTAATTAATTTGGACTGTATTCTTGGAGACTAAATAGGAATTGAGGACTGCAGAACTGATGATTTTTCATATGAGACTATCACCCTGGCTTATGTCACTCTAAATTATTTATTCTTGGAAATTGGACAAATGTTGGAACCATGCATGATTAAATTAGTCATATAATTATGTCATCTTTTACTGCTACACTATTTTGGGACTTGACTTAGGAGAAACCATGCATTTACTCTTTTCTTCTCCTATTGTTGACACTTGCGGCTTAGTCGCTCAGGTTCGAGCGTGTGTGGGACAGTGTAGTCAGGGTTGGGGATTCAGGGACAGGTTGGGTTTATGACAGGGTGTTGCGGCGACCACGGATCTTGGGTGGTTGACCGGATTGTTACTATTGCATCAGATTGGGTGTTTTGGGGATCGGGCTATCTTTAGTGGAGGGTTTTTCCCACTTCCCTTAGTCTCGATCCAGTCCTGCTATTATGAGACAGTGGTTACAGTGATACAGTGATACTTGATACAGTGATACTTGATACAGTGATACTTTACTCGTGTGGGTCGCTCCCCTCGAGTGCCACTCCGGAGTAGGCTTTCCACGGTGTGAGCGCCGGGCACCATGCTGGTTTCTTGAGTTCCACGGTGTGAGCGCCGGGCACCATGCTGGTTTCTTGAGTTCCACGGTGTGAGCGCCGGGCACCATGCTGGTTTCTTGAGTTCGACAGCAGAGCAGGCAGTGCCAGTGTTCACTGGCTATCAGATTGGGTCATTATGACAGGCTTCTTGTTTCTGATGCATCACTTTCTCCATCCTTATTGGTTGGTCATGTAGAGGCATATTAGGGATAGCACTTTATCAGTCGCATTACCTATCTGCATCTCCTTTCTTTTCCTTTCCCTTCTTCGCCTCTGATCACCTGGTGGGCATATCTGAGCTGAGGCTTTACCCACTAGGGGAGGCTACTGTTTATAGTAGTACTTACCCCCATTATTTTTCCTGGTCCCTTTCTTTCCCCTTGTTTTGCAGAGTCCTCAGTGGGAGTTGCTGGGCCGTCAGCAACTGATCGAGGTAAGCGGATTGCGGACTAGATAGAGAGCCACCGAGGGTCGTAGCTGGAGTTTTTTTGGGTACCAGGACTTCTCAGACAGTTTTCTTGTATAATTTTTTGGGGACTGGCTTTTGCCAGCTGTTTGTATTTATAGTAGTGAGCTGGGAGAGACATATGTATTCTATTTTACTGTTGTACCTTTTACTTCCAGCATCTGTCTGAGATACAGTAGTTTTATTTCAGCTCTGATTTTTATGCTCTTTTATTATCTTTTCTATCTGAGCAGGTTACCGACGCTTCGTGTATGTGGGAAATACCGCATGCACGGCGGATCTGTGGACGGGCCCGGGTTCTGGTTTACACCCGGGGCGTGACAATACAGGCCTCACCCTCTCAGTACAAAAGTGGAAACATAAACTAACAGGGTACATCTACCTCTGACTCTCAATGCTGGTAAGGAACTAATCGGCTGCGTCCTCACCTCGATCTGCTGTCTCCGCACGAACCAAGCCGGAACAGCTGCCTCAACCTGTCACCGCAGCGGGTGTGAGATCTACTGGAGGCAAAACAGATAGGTATGCAGATAGATAGGTAGATAGACAAATAATGGTAAGCTGAAATAGAAAACTACAGCTAAAAAAGTCGCAAACATAAAGCTCAAAAGAAAACTCTACCAATAACACGATATGCATACACTCTCTACTGCTAAGATGCCTCGGTATCAATGCTCAAAGGAAAGAAGCCATCTATGAACATAATATATAACCACTTGCTCATATCACCCAATCTCAAGGACTGCCAAAAGTGGTCAGTCCAGCCTGCGCCGGTCCTCTAGGAACGCACCTGCCCACTACCACGCATCCACAAGAGGACGGGATTTACGTGGGGCGTCCTAAACCGACCATCTCAATCTCTCACAAAGTGACCCCATGGTAACTCGGCCAGGGGTATCAAGCGACCTCTAGTATATGAACTAGGCGCATCATCGCAGCCTCGTCAGGCTCGGTATCATCATCGCACCCGGGGCGTAGCTCGAGGGGAGCGACCCCACCGAACTCAAGTATCACATCTGTATCACTATCTCATAAGCGGCACATGCAGGCTATAGTCCACGATCAAACAGATCGGTATCTCAAAGCTCAGAGCACAACTCAGTCGGAAAAAGAACCTCGACTCAAATAGGAATAGCCCAAATACTCGCACAGCTATGTCGGAGAACCCTCAACGACTCAATTTGATAATGCACGACCATGGCTGAGTCGGGAATCCTCCGCGACTCGATCTGCCAGAACCCCAAATATCCTCAGAACTAAGTGGGAGGACCATCTCCACCACTAAATCAGAAACATAATCCATGATCTAGGATAAACCCATCGATCCCCAACAAGGAAGAAGAACTCACAGGACACTAGAACTCTGCACACATACTCTAAAAATCCACTCGGCCCCCTGGCACGAGTATACAAGCACCCTGAACCTATGTCATACCTTTGGCAACTCATAATTTAAAAACCATCTTTGAAAACATTAATTTTTCCTTAAAACAGGCTTCTCGATTTTTAAAACGGTTCAGGTGCAATCATGATGCAAACAAAGTATGAAATCTAGTGTCATATGATATCAGGAGTCTACTAAAAATAATCCGGGATTCCAATAAATTTTAGAGAAAATTCCAGGCAATTATCAGAGGTAAAAACAGCGAAAACGCCAAATAAACATGAACAACTTGCATTCAATAGCATTAAGGGGCATTCCATAATTTTGGAAAAATTCCAACCCACCTGGAACGCTTTCCGGAAACATAAACTGAAGAAACTCCGAAAAGCGCGCCGCGCGCGCAACCCCTGCCGCGAACCTCGAAAAAACCCGGAAGCTCGGAAAAATACCTCGAGTATTCCACAAAAATCCTGCGGCTCCGCACTGTGCCAGTACAACCTCAAACTCAAAATCCACACACCATATTCACACACAGCCCACACAAACGCTTCACAGCACAACCAAGAACTCACAGCACCAACACTTAGCATTAGCCCACATCAAGTCCATCATAATATTTATACACAAGCTTCGGCACAATTAACTACTTGCTCCCAGCACACAAAATGCATGAACATATGAAACCCCAAGTCCATCCTCTTATAGGTAACTCCCAGCACACAACAAAACACATAAATGCTTAGATGTTCCAAATAAATCCAACAGCTTGCAGCATAATTAAAGTTACATGATCACATACACCACTCCCTTAGCTCCAAGCACACACATGCATTTCCCAGATTGCACAGGTGAAAATCAATATGGCGCACGCACTGCCTCAGGATTCGCAGAGCACCCCGACAAAAAGATCGCCGCAAAAGTCGGTGTCCTGAGAGAGACAAGGGGAAAAAGAAAAAATCATCAGCCCCTGCTAAGCGCGCTAAGTGCTCGCCGACTACAATCCGAGCTCGCGCGCTGACCGCGCGCAGCAGCCGCGCGCGCCGCCCCAGGCGGCCGCGCGCGCTGCCTGCGTCAGCCGCGCACAGCGCGCGGCCTTGCGGCCAGCATAGCGCCTAAGTGGCGCTCCAGCGCGATTGCCGCGTCCCCGCGTGGCACCCCAGCGCGCAGGCCGCGCGCCCCAGCGCGCTCGCTGCGCGGCTGCGTGGCGCGCTTGGGCGCCCGCGCGCGCCTGGGCAGCGCCCGCGAGCGCCTGCGCAGCGTGCGGGCGGCGCCCGCGCGGCGCCCGCGCGCACCTGCGCAGCGCCCGACTGCGCCCGCAGCGCGCCCTCGCCGCGCGCTCCCGCTGTGCGCGCCCCTGGCGCCAGCCGCGCGCGCGCCCATGTACGCCCGCGCGGCCCACCGCTGCGACACTCCAACAGCCCTCCTCCCTCAGCCGATCCACAGCCATGGACAAAAAGTCCAACAACAACAACAAAGCTCAAAATCCCAATCCAAGAAAAATCCAAGAACCCAAGCATCCTTAAAAAAAAACTGCTACAACCTACCTTGCTTGGCGGTCAACGTGCGCGCTCCGCTCCGCTCGGCTTCAAGGAGGAGGTCCAACATTAAACTCTCATCCATTTCTTTCTTTTCTCTCTTCTCTTTTCTTCTTCTTCTTCTCCTTCTCCTTCTTCTTCCCTTTCCTCTGTTTCTACTCACTTCCTCTGCTTCAACATAAGAAGAAGATGGTGATGATGACGTGGAGGAAACAATTTAATTAGGGGGGACAAGCAATAAAGGTGGTGGTTGGCGTACATTAAATGCACCTACGAAACCTCATGCAATCTTTCTCTCTACTCCACTCAACACAGGCTACAACCCCATTAACTAAATTAATTTAATTAATTAATTAATTAATCCATTTTAGCCAACTCCAAGTCACTTTTTGCCTTCGGGGTCTCCGCACCGGCCCGAAACCTCGCGAGCTCCGCTGTAATCTGAAAATACACACGTCCACAACTTTTTCTCCCCAAAAAGCTCAACCGTGGAGTCGGTGTGCTCAATCCAAAAAACGGCTCCCAAAACTGTCAGTTCCAACTCACTTTTCACCTTCGGATTCTCCGCGTCAGTCCGGAACCTCCCGAACTACGCTGTAAACACAAAGTACACCAGTTCCAAGTATTCCCAAATTTTCTGCACTCCACTGCGAAGTCGAGGCTTCCCCGAAGCCAGTCCTCTAACGGCGGACAATGCCCGGAAAACCCCGAATCGACCTGGGGCTTCCGCGTAGATCCGAGTCGACCCGAACTCATCTGTAATCCAATATGGAACACGCTCGTGGCGATTTCTCTGCACCACGCCATCTTGCGAGGTCGGCGCGCCATCCGAAATCCCGGTATTCTACACTCTCCCCTCCTTAAAAGGGTTTCGTCCTCGAAACCAGAATAAATCCATAACTCAGGTGGGGGTCTCGATCCAAGGGGATAGGCGATACTCAACTCATCCCCGGCTCTCAGGTGGTCGCTCCTAAAAGCTCCAAACGTCATCCAAATTCATGAAGCGCAAACCAAATCGTGCAAGGAAACAAAAACACTTCTTCCAGGCAGATAATACTCGCAGACCAAACTCCCCGAGTAAGCTCAAATCTACACTCCCTGCGGAAAAAGGCTTCCACCACTCAAGATCTCCAAAACCAAAGTCTAAGCCTCCAATAGGCATCCACAGATTCGATCACCTCCATTCCGAGGCTGCCCTGCTCGCCTAACCAAGGCGTTCTGACCAAAGGTCCATGCCGGGATAATGATATGCCATAAGATCGATCATACAATTCCGGTAACTCTAACCTCCAGCGTTACCTCAACCAAAAACCTCCTAAGTAACCAAGTACTTCAGATTCAAGGGTCTAGGAATAATTCAATGTTCTCTCTAACACTGACAATCACGCAACTCGATGCAGCTTAATCTCCTCGAAGCTATACAGGCCCTGCCTAGTCCAAAACTTTTGACTTTAGTCACTAACATAAGCTTAAGCTAATTCCCAACGGCATCACTCTTCGTTGGGTCCTCTGTCGCTCTTGCAGCTGAAAACATATAGCCTAACAACAAAATCTTCTGGAGTCAACCGCATACTCTCCCAACTTGCAAATAACATCATCCCTCTTAGAAGTTGTAGCACTATCCTCAAGTGCTCGTTATGCTCCAAATCACTTCGGAAATAATCCAAACATCCACGACGGGTATAATCACCAACACGTCCAACATAACCGGAACACTCAATTCCCTCAAATTCAAAGGCCGCAGGGCCTCAGTCAATCCACTTGACCGCAAGGCAAGCTCAGAAAGCCCCTACCGGGTCCTGAACACTAACCGGGCACAGCCCTGGCTGTAAGGTTCCATAAACTATCAATCTCTCGTATCCTCACCGTTGTATCCACCACGACGTAGCACTGGGTCACACGGTGTGACACCCCCGGAATTTGGATTAGTCCTATATATAAATGATATAATAGGACTAAAATCTCTAACCCGGCTATAGTATTTTGGATGGTAGCAAAATCCAAGAGGTTATGAGAGTTAAGCGTGCTAGAGCTAGAGTAGTTCTAGGATGGGTGACCCCCTGGGAAGTGGGGCGTCACAGTTGGTATCAGAGCCTTTCACCAGCCGGAAATGTGAGATGAGTCTCGGCTGAACCAGGGTTATATAGCGGGTAGAGCGAGGCTCCCTGGCTAATGACCGTTGTGAGTGGAGTGCAGCTCCTCATAAGGTCGGCTAAGGCTAGCGAGACGAGTCTCACATCGCCTGGTGCTTGTGAGTGTGCTTGAGTCTGACGTGGACGTCAGGGCTTAAAAGGGGGGGAGAATGTGACACCCCCGGAATTTGGATTAGTCCTATATATAAATGATATAATAGGACTAAAATCTCTAACCCGGCTATAGTATTTTGGATTGTAGCAAAATCCAAGAGGTTATGAGAGTTAAGCGTGCTAGAGCTAGAGTAGTTCTAGGATGGGTGACCCCCTGGGAAGTGGGGCGTCACACACGGACCTCTCGATCTATCGAATCCCGCAACTGCGCTTACAACTCTAATTCTCTGTCTCACAAGTGATACTCCAATAGGAACAACCATAGTCGGCGCAGTTCCCAAAACCACGCCAATCACTGTCTCGATCTCAATCCCACTAAACGGCGGCTTCAATATCAGCTCAGGTGGACTCGCACCCGGGATCACACGGCGATAAGATATTCCTTAGTCCCGGTGCCGCCGTAGGCGCCTCCTCTACAGTCGCTAACAAGCGATACGACCACGACTCCACCTCTGTCGTGCTCTAACATCCTAAATAAACACACTCCTCCTGGCCAGGTCCACGGAGGGTCATTAACCCCTCTCGTCAATCCATGATAGCATACAATGGGGTAACCCATCCCTATCCAACCCTACATCAACCACTCGAACAGATGTAGGACCAACAACTCCATGGATCAAATCCGAGGCCCTAACTGCACTGGCCAGGACTGGCAACACTCAACCAGGTGCTAAACGTGATCAGGGGCTTGATCCTCACGTGCACAAGCGAACAGTCTCGTCTCTAGCCCACACGAAGCTACCCCTGCTTCACTGAAACATGCACAAGCTGTGCCGGCAACATCGTGCTCTAAATCCAATGGCTAAAAGGAAGACCACACCAGGTAAGACACAATCCACTATCCTGGTGTCCTTTAACCGACTGCACATCTCATCCACCAGATGCTGGCGGCCATCGCTCTAACTGACTCGGCATCACGGCTCCATCAGCCTACCGGTAAATCGGACGAACCTCTGCATCCTGAAGGGGGTAGTGGGGGGGGGTGCCGTCGCAAGCGGCAACCCTGTGCACTACTCAAGGACACTATGACTGAAAATGTTCTGCTTATCCATATGAAAACCATCGCCCCTGCCTGAGGTCACACCATGGCGATGAATGCGGCTCACCGCAGAAAACACACTCATCCTGACACTACTGCTGGTGCCTCGACTATCGAGACCCTTCTGGTCTCTGTCTCTTCTGAGACCCATGATCCCGAGACTGGAATTATGGCAACCTCGATCCATTCAACTATCCCAAAATTCGACGATGCTAGACGTCTCTCACTGAAGCTGCTCCCTTGCTCCTCGTCTCTCCTGGATGTGATCACTGATCCCCGGTCAATCCATCGAGCATGCACAATCGCAGCATCTAAAGTCGGTACTCGTCGAGAATACATAAAGAAATAGATATCCAGATGTAGTCCCCTCTCAACATAAACAACTTTCTGGGCCTCATCCTGGGCGACATGGGGTACTCTGCTCATCAATGGTAGAAACTCGCTCCAGGTCACCAACCGTGCTCCCGGTGGCCCAACAGGACGAACTCGACGCCACCAGCTCTCGGCGTCCCTATCCAAAGTACAAAACCAAGTGCACCTGATGCTTCTCCTGGATGAACAAACCCTCTAACAGCTCTTCCAAAGCAGCGATCCAGTTTTCGGCCTCCCAATGCTCCAAACTCTAACTCGAAATCTGAAGGGGAAGGAACTGGATGAAGTAAAACGACCGATCAGCAACCCCTCACTGCTTCTGCACCATCAATGGTGCGATCAGGGTCGAAGTCGATGATGTCGCGGCCGGAAGTACCACTAACGATACCCCGGAAAATGCTCTCAACTCAAGCATGCGCATCATGCGCTCCGTGATCTCTTCCTAGCGCCGCATCGCCTCAACATCAGGGATATTTGGGCCTGTAACTCTTAGACCTCACTCTGCTCTATCCATATAGCCTCCTGCTGTTCGACTGCTCATCCAAGGTCAAACACGCCCTCGTTGCTGCACGGCGTCTCGGAAGCATCAAAACCACTGCAACAGAACAAACATTAGGACCAAAACTCTCTCAACCCAATCAAGCGGAAGTCTAAAACATGTTACCCTTACTAAAGCATTATGTTGTCTGCAGCCAACATAATCATCTTTAGAGAATAACATGTAAGATCACTCGCCCCAATCCTCTGGGGGAGGCACAAACTCAATCCGGACTCTCGCTAAAATCACGTCTCTCACGACAGTCATCCAAATGTCCAACCAATAGCCTAGGGTCTCTAAGTCCTCAATGACCTATACACCTAGGCTCTGATACCACCTAAATCTGTCACGCCCCGGGGTCGAAACTGCGACCCGGGCTCGCTAACAGATCCGCCATCTGTACGGAAACTGCCGCACAGACGAAGCGTCTACCCTGCAAGTCAGATCTATAGCTAAAAATATGTATCAGAGCTGAAACTAAATCCAAAAGCTATAGAATAAATCTAAACATCCGAAAAAGTAAAATCTCCACTAGTACACAAATCCTCAATACAGGTCTCTCAAAAGAAAAAAATAAAATACAGGCCTCACCCTCTCAGTACAAAAGTGGAAACATAAACTAACAGGGTACATCTACCTCTGACTCTCAATGCTGGTAAGGAACTAATCGGCTGCGTCCTCACCTCGATCTGCTGTCTCCGCACGAACCAAGCCGGAACAGCTGCCTCAACCTGTCACCGCAGCGGGTGTGAGATCTACTACAGAAGGCAGATCTCAGTGGGTACCGTCTCAATATCCACGGTATGCCCACTAAGTCTACTGGAGGCAAAACAGATAGGTATGCAGATAGATAGGTAGATAGACAAATAATGGTAAGCTGAAATAGAAAACTACAGCTAAAAAAGTCGCAAACATAAAGCTCAAAAGAAAACTCTACCAATAACACGATATGCATACACTCTCTATTGCTAAGATGCCTCGGTATCAATGCTCAAAGGAGAGAAGCCATCTATGAACATAATATATAACCCCCACATGCTCATATCACCCAATCTCAAGGACTGCCAAAAGTGGTCAGTCCAGCCTGCGCCGGTCCTCTAGGAACGCACCTGCCCACAACCACGCATCCACAAGAGGACGGGATTTACGTGGGGCATCCTAAACCGACCATCTCAATCTCTCACAAAGTGACCCCATGGTAACTCGGCCAGGGGTATCAAGCGACCTCTAGTATATGAACTAGGCGCATCATCGCAGCCTCGTCAGGCTTGGTATCATCATCGCACCCGGGGCGTAGCTCGAGGGGAGCAACCCCACCGAACTCAAGTATCACATCTGTATCACTGTCTCATAAGCGGCACATGCAGGCTATAGTCCACGATCAAACAGATCGGTATCTCAAAGCTCAGAGCACAACTCAGTCGGAAAAAGAACCTCAACTCAAATAGGAATAGCCCAAATACTCGCACAGCTATGTCGGAGAACCCTCAACGACTCAATCTGATAATGCATAACCATGGCTGAGTCGGGAATCCTCCGCGACTCGATCTGCCAGAACCCCAAATATCCTCAGAACTAAGTGGGAGGACCATCTCCACCACTAAATCAGAAACATAACCCATGATTTAGGATAAACCCATCGATCCCCAACAAGGAAGAAGAACTCACAGGACACTAGAACTCTGCACACATACTCTAAAAATCCACTCGGCCCCCTGGCACGAGTATACAAGCACCCTGAACCTATGTCATACCTTTGGCAACTCATAATTTAAAAACCATCTTTGAAAACATTGATTTTTCCTTAAAACGGGCTTCTCGATTTTTAAAACGGTTCAGGTGCAATCATGATGCAAACAAAGTATGAAACCTAGTGTCATATAATATCAGGAGTCTACTAAAAATAATCCGGGGTTCCAATAAATTTTAGAGAAAATTCCAGGCAATTATCAGAGGTAAAAACAGCGAAAACGCCAAATAAACATGAACAACTTGCATTCAATAGCATTAAGGGCATTCCATAAATTTTGGAGAAATTCCAACCCACCTGGAACGCTTTCCGTAGGCAACGCTGAAGTCGGTGAAGTGCCGAAAACTTAAACTGAAGAAACTCCGAAAAGCGCGCCGCGCGTGTGAGGTCCCGGAATCCCCCGCGTAGGAGTTGCTGGTTGCTGGGCAGCTTTTAGTGGCCGTTGGGAGTGTTTGTGCGCGTGTCGGGCCCAAGAAATGGATTTGTGATGCAATTTGGGATTTAGTTGCATCACTGGAGGCCTGCGTGATGTGTCGGTGGTGTTTGCGCGCAATTTGGACATAAGTGTTGGACTTCGTGCTTAAAAGGAGACCCCGTGGGAATTTGGATGACCCGTCGGGTGTTTAGAGGTGGTTTCGCGCGATTCGGATGTCAAAATTGGACTCCGGGCGAAGTTTGGATAAAAGTTTACCTCTCCGGTCGCCTTCGGGAATTTTTAGAGTTGGAATTTGGCAAATCGGACTTTAAAAATGGACCCGGCGCGAAAATTGGATCGAGTGGGCATTCGGCAATTTTTCGGGCGAGAATTTGGGAAAACGGACATCGTTTTTGGATTCAGCGCGCGAAATCGCTAAGAATGGACTATTTACTTGTTGGTGTTGGAGCCCGGTTGACGTGCGCGTTTTTCGAGGCATCGCGGCACGTTTTTCGAGGTGGGGTGTGGATCCCGAGGCAGCTTGGCGGCACGGATCCCGAGGGCGCGGTAGGCGTACGGACGCGACAGGGGGCACGCAGGCGCGCGGCGCGGAATGCGCGGGGGCCGCCACGTGGCGGGCCCCCGTTGGCGCCCGCGCGGGCGCGGGGGCACGCGCCCGTGTGGTGCGCGCGTGTCCTGCGCCTGGGCTGCGTGGTGCGTGTAACGCGCCCGTGTGGCGGGCGCGTTGCTGCGCGCCGCGTGGCCCTGTGGGCGCGCGCGTGGACCGGGCGCTCACGCCCGTGTGCTGTGGACCGGGGAGGGTGGCTCCCCATTGGCCGGTCCACGGTGCACCTTGGTGCACCGTGGACCACCTTTTCTCTCTCTCCCTCTTTTATTCTTCTTCTTCCTCCCCGCACACGCGATTTCCCTCCTCTTCTTTTCCTTTCTTCTTCGACCGAGCGAGAGGAAGAGTGAGGAAGATGGTGGGAGGTGCGGCGTGGCGTCGTGGGCCTCGTGGAGCGCGCGAGTTTTTCCGTTGGGAGCGTTTCGGCGACGGCGGCGCAGTCGGGTCGGTCCCGTGTGTTATTTTTACGGTATTTTTAGCACAGTTTCGGGGCGTTCTTTTGGACTGTAATTAACCCCTTGTTCTTATCTGTGTTTGGGACTGTGTTCTTCAGCACCGTTTTGCATGCGGTCCCCGGCGGCGTGCTCCGTTTTGCGTGCGGTCTCCGTTTTGCGTGCGGACTCCGTTTTGCGTGCGGACTCCGTTTTGCGTGCGGACTCCTGCACCGTACACCGTTTTGCGTGCGGATTCCGGCACTGTGCACCGTTTTGCGTGCGGACTCCGTTTTGCGTGCGGACTCCGGCACCGTGCACCGTTTTGCGTGCGGATTCCGGCACGTGCACCGTTTTGCGTGCGGACTCCGTTTTGCGTGCGGATTCTGGCACTGTGCACCGTTTTGCGTGCAGACTCCGTTTTGCGTGTGGACTCCGGCACCGTGCACCGTTTTGCGTGCGGATTCCGGCACTGTGCACCGTGCGGACTCCGTTTGCGTGCGTTCGGCACCGTGCTCCGTTTTGCGTGCGGACTCCGTTTTGCGTGCGGACTCCGTTTTGCGTGCGGATTCCGGCACTGTGCACCGTTTTGCGTGCGGACTCCGTTTTGCGTGCGGACTCCGGCACCGTGCACCGTTTTGCATGCGGATTCCGGCACTGTGCACCGTTTTGCGTGCGGACTCCGTTTTGCGTGCGGATTTCGGCACCGTGCTCCGTTTTGCGTGCGGACTCCGTTTTGCGTGCGGATTTCGGCACCGTGCTCCGTTTTGCGTGCGGACTCCGGCAGCGGACATCGTTTTGCGTGCGGATCGCGTGGAGGCCAATTGCAAGTGTCTACGAGCAATTGGTGGCAAACCGAGGTGGGTGGCCTTATCTCCAAGTTTTATGGACTGTACAGTATTTCTACTGATGTAGGACTATGCATGATAGCTTATTTTCTTGTGTAGCATGCTAGATTGTAGGAATTGTTATTCCTTTTATCATCTGTTGATATAGCTATCTTGGAACTTGACCTAGCACCCCCGTCATATGTTGCATGTGTAACCAGACCAGTAGAAAACCCTCACTTGGGCTAGGGTTGTTTATGCTTAGACATCCACACTGTTCTTTATTCCTGGACATAGTGTTATCCTCGCCCGGGTAGTGGGCCGAGAGGTCGGGACTTCTTTTAGTGTGGGATGCTTTTGCACTCTTGCTTGGGAGCAGAGTGGAGTCTGGTAGTTGTAGTGGGTTGCTTATCTGTGCCGGGAGCCGTTTGGGTAAACGGTAGTCCCGAGAGGTCTTGTTTCCCTGTTGTGCTGTCGTGGAGGGAGCCGTTGAGTAGACGGCAGTCCCGGGCCGTCGAGTATCTTCCGGTCAGTGTTGTTGGGAACCGTTGGGGTTGACGGTGGTCCCAGGTCGTTGAGTGTTGTCCGACCTGTTTTGTTACCCTGAATTGTGGGTCGTTCCTGGCTGTGGAGTATCTCCAGCCAGTGTGCTTTGTGCTGCGAGCTGTTGGAGAGGCTAGTGTCTCGTGTTTCGAGTTAGCCGATCAGCTGAGTCGTCGAGAGTGCTCCGACTGTTGTGCGAGATATTTGGGGATCTTGAGTCCTACCGTTCTGAGAGTGAGCGTGGATTTTGACTAGCCTGCATATGCCAATGTTTGATTACTCTATGCCGCGCCGTTTTCCTCAGTTGGAGTCGCGCCCCCTGAGATACTGCTGTGGATACGATGGTTGGCCTGTTGAGGCAGTTTTGCGCGAGGGATGAGTTAGTCGGACAGGACGCCCCACGTAAATCCCGTCCTCATGTGGATGTGTGGTAGTGGGCAGGTGCGTTCCTAGTCGACAGGCGCAGTCTTGACTGGACCCTTTGAGGCCGTCAGTTCGATTGGGTCGATTGAGCACCTTGGGTGTGAGTGGTCTCATTTACTTTCCTCTGTTCCACTTTTTGAGTATCTAGATAGAGGCATGGTAGCTGTAGAGTAGTTCCAGCTTTCCTTTTTTCAGTTTTCTGTTATCTTTTACCTCTAGTAGACTTATTGGGCAGACCGTTGGGCTTGTTGACGGCACCCACTGAGAACTACTGTGGGAAGTAGTTCTCACACCCGTCGTGGTGTCTTTTCCCCAGGGACTTCTTCTTCTGTTCCTGTGCTCCTGTTGCTGATCCTTCTGACCGAGGCGAGGGAGTCGCGAGCTAGTTCCCTACCCGTCGTTGGAGTGTAGCGGTACCCCCTTCAGTGGAGAGCTTCAGTAGATTAGTTTACTACTTGTATCTATGTTGAGAGAACCTTCTGGTGAGGTATAGAGTTGTACTTTTCTTTTCAGCTTGAGAGATTATTATAGTGAGAGTTTGTACACTGATGTATTTATTGGAGGTATCTCCCTTTTGGGTTTTTGTATCAGAGGACTTTTATATGATTGGTATTCGGGGAGATGGATATTGTATTATCTTCAGTTTTTAGTAGTTTACTTTCCGCTCTGATATCTGTGTACTGTAGTTGATTCTTTGTGCAGGTTAGACGCTTCGTCTGTACGGCAGTTTCCGTACAGATGGCGGATCTGTTGGCGGGCCCGGGTCGCAGTTTCGACCCCGGGGCGTGACAGCGCGCGCAACCCCTGCCGCGAACCACGAAAAAACCCGGAAGCTCGGAAAAATACCTCGAGTATTCCACAAAAATCCTGCGGTACCGCACTGTGCCAGTACAACCTCAAACTCAAAATCCACACACCATATTCACACACAGCCCACACAAACGCTTCACAGCACAACCAAGAACTCACAGCACCAACACTTAGCATTAGCCCACATCAAGTCCATCATAATATTAATACACAAGCTTCAGCACAATTAACTACTTGCTCCCAGCACACAAAATGCATGAACATATGAAACCCCAAGTCCATCCTCTTATAGGTAACTCCCAGCACACAACAAAACACATAAATGCTTAGATGTTCCAAATAAATCCAACAGCTTGCAGTATAATTAAAGTTACATGATCACATACACCACTCCCTTAGCTCCAAGCACACACATGCATTTCCCAGATTGCACTGGTGAAAATCCATACTGTGACGCCCCACTTCCCAGGGGGTCACCCATCCTAGAACTACTCTAGCTCTGGCACGCTTAACTCTCATGTTCCTCTTGGATCTTGCTACCATCCAAAATGCTATAGCCGAGTTAGAGATTTAGTCCTATTATATCATTTATACAGAGGACTAATCCAAATTCCGGGGGTGTCACATTCTCCCCCCCTTTAAGCCCTGACGTCCACGTCAGGCTCAAGCACACTCACAAGCACCAGGCGATGTGAGACTCGTCTCGCTAGCCTTAGCCGACCTTGTGAGGAGCTACACTCCACTCACAACGGTCATTAGCCGGGGAGCCTCGCTCTACCCGCTATATAACCCTGGCTCAGCCGAGACTCATCTCACATTTCCGGCTGGTGAATGGCTCTGATACCAACTGTGACGCCCCACTTCCCAGGGGGTCACCCATCCTAGAACTACTCTAGCTCTGGCACGCTTAACTCTCATGCTCCTCTTGGATCTTGCTACCATCCAAAATGCTATAGCCAGGTTAGAGATTTAGTCCTATTATATCATTTATATAGAGGACTAATCCAAATTCCGGGGGTGTCACACATACGGCGCACGCACTGCCTCGGGCTTCGCAGAGCACCCCGGCAAGAAGATCGCCGCAAAAGTCGGTGTCCTGAGAGAGACAAGGGGAAAAAGAAAAAATCATCAGCCCCTGCTAAGCGCGCTAACCGCTCGCCGACTACAATCCGAGCTCGCGCGCTGACCGCGCGTAGCAGCCGCGCGCGCTGCCCCAGGCGGCCGCGCGCGCTGCCTGCGTCAGCCGCGCACAGCGCGCGGCCTTGCGGCCAGCACAGCGCCTAAGTGGCACTCCAGCGCGATTGCCGCGCCCCCGTGTGGCACCCCAGCGCGCAGGCCGCGCGCCTGTCACGCCCCGAGGTCGAAACTGCGACCCGGGCCCGCCAACAGATCCGCCATCTGTACGGAAACTGCCGTACAGACGAAGCGTCTACCCTGCAAGTCAGAACTAAAACTAAAAACATGTATCAGAGCTGAACTATAAATCAAAAGCTGAAGAAAACTACACAGGAAAACTGAAATAAATAAAGCTCCACTAATACAAAACTCCTCAATACAGGTCTCTCAAATGAAAAACAAAATACAAGCCTTACCCTCTCAGTACAAATATCCAAATCTCTCAGTACAAAAGTGGAAACATAAAACAACAGGGTACGTCTACCTCTGACTCAAATGCTGGTAAGGAACTACTCGGCCACGTCCTCACCTCGATGAGCTGTCTCCGCGCGAGCTAAGCCGGAACAGCAGCCTCAGAAAACCTGTCACCGCAGCGGGTGTGAGATCTACTACAGAAGGTAGATCCCAGTGGGTACCGTCATCAACATCCACGGTATGCCCACTAAGTCCACTGGAGGCACAACAAATAGGTATGCAAAAAGATAATAGGAAAGCAGGAAAGGAACTATAGCTAATATGAACCAATATCATGCTCAAAAAACACTACTCTGATCCTGCTATGCATACACTCTCACTACAATAATATGCCTCAAGTACCATGCTCAAAGGAAAGCCCATCTATGAACATGCTATGCCATCACTCTCTCATATCACCCAATCTCAATGACTGTCTCATAGGGTCCAGTCAAGCCTGCGCCAAACCTACTGCCACCTCATCCTCATTGGGACGGGACTTACGTAGGGCGTCCCACACGGACTATATCAAGCGAACTCTAGTGTATCAACTAGTCGCATCATCGCAGCCTCGTCAGGCTCGGTATCATCACACACACCCGGGTGGTAGCTCGAGGGGAGCGACCCCACCGAACTCAAGTATCTCATCTGTATCACTGTCTCATAAACGGCACATGCAGGCTATAGTCCACGATCAAACAGATCGGCAACACGATGCCCAGAAACGCAACTCTGTCAGAAAAAGACTCAACGACTCAAACAGGAAGACCCAAACACTCTCACAGCTATGTCGGAGAACCCTCAACGACTCAATCTGATAATGCACGACCCATGGCTGAGTCGGGAAACCTCCACGACTCGATCTGCCAGAACCCCCAAAACTCTCAAGGCTAAGTGGGAGAGCCATCTCCACCTCTAAATCAGAAACACAACACATGATCTAGAATAACCTCATCAATCCCAACAAGAAAGAAGAACTCTCATGACACTAGGACTCGACAGTCAATGCGCTAAAAAAATACACTCGGCCCTCTGGCATAAATACACATGCAACTCAAACAATCTGGACCATTCATAATGTTCTCAATAATTAAAATAAACCCTTTTGAAAAATAGAGTTTTATTTAAAACGGGGTACTAAAAATATATGAAGGTCCAGATGCAGACAGAATCTCAAATGAACATGCAGTCTAGTGTCAAATAACTTCTAGATCATACTAAAAATGTCTGGGGCTCAAGAATGTCATTCTATAATTTCCTAGGCAACTATCAGATTTATCAATATAAGGAAATAAGCTAAACATGATCAATATGCTTACAGAAGCATTAGAGGGCATTCCATAAATCTCGAAGAAATTCCAACCCACCTGGAACGCTTTCCGCAGGCAATTGCTGAAGTCGGTGAAGTGCTGGAACCTCGAACTGACGAAATCTCGAAAGTCGTGCCGCAAATCTCGGAAAAATCCTCGGAAGCTTCAATAAAAATTCTTGAGTCTTTACAAAATACCGCGCGCAATCAACAACTCTGCCATCATGCACTAAAGCTCCAGCACATAATACTAACAAGTTCATAATAATAAATTAAATAATTCCTCCCAAACCAACAGATAACTCCAATTAAACATATAATTCAATATACCACTCTGAAGCTCCAACCATCCCTATACATCCTCTCAACACTCTCAGCACAATAGTGGCTCTCCAATAAATTGCTTACATACACAAATCAATTCACACAAACATTCCACAACTCAACTATAAACACTTGCTCTC
The DNA here is from genome assembly GCA_029168755.2 of Tillandsia fasciculata. Classification (NCBI taxonomy): domain Eukaryota; kingdom Viridiplantae; phylum Streptophyta; class Magnoliopsida; order Poales; family Bromeliaceae; genus Tillandsia; species Tillandsia fasciculata. The sequence goes on along the minus strand of JAQOTM010000155.1, from coordinate 291,916 downwards.
ATAAGCAATTACATAAGTCCATAGTCCAATTTTAAGATCACCTCATCAACAACAACACATTTAAATAAAAACCCATAGCACACTCTAAGGCTCCCAACAGTTCACTTAAAACTCTCCCTGCTCACATAAGGCCACAAAACTCTACGCACACCAAGTCTAAATACATCCACACATCGACACAATTTTCATAATACAAGCTTACATAGTCCAAATTACACGCTCCCAAACCACCTAATTCCACAGCCATCACAGCATACAAGGTACCCACTTGATCCTCTACAAGATATAATACACTCACAATTAACCACAAAGCAACATCTATTACATCCAGAAAAACCCCAGCACACATACCATTTACTTAGCACCAATTCAAATCACCTCTTTTAATATCTTCTCAAAAGCCCCAGCACACAAAAAGCCCACCGAAAAAACTGCACACTAATCAAATATTGCCCACAAATAATCAATGTTCACTTAACCACAATTACACACATCCAGCTCCTAAAGCACATAATAAATTATCTTCTAATTCACTTACAAAAACCACCTCACACATACAAGCACTTATACATTCCATAAACCACAGCCCACACCAAAATTCACAACACCCAACAACATTCTCCCACTCCTCTGCACACACAAAAGAAATAAAGTTCACATATGCTCAACCTTATAATTCCACCCACACATAATTATATACACTACTCTGTAGCTCCAACAACAAAAGAAAACCCAACAACATAATCAAATGCATAATCACCAAATGCTGCAGCACAACCATAATTACCATTATCGCGCGCTCGATCCGGGCTCCGCGTTCAGATCCAACACTCCACTCACGAGGCCAACCGCACATGAAGCTCCACACTCTGCCAGGGAAAAGGGAGGAAGAAAGAAATAAATAAATAATTAAATAAATAAATCAAACATAAACAGAGAAAGCTCGGTCCACACGCGCGCTCGCCGTCAAAGCCCAACCCCGGCCAACAAAACGCAGTGCGGTAGGCATTCCGGCGAACTCGCCGATGCGCGCTGCCGCTGCCGCTGTCCGCGCGGCACCAGCGCGCCCATAGCCCACGCCGCCGCTGCCTGGGCCAGCCGCCTGCCGCACGCGCCCGCGGGCTGCTGCACGCTGCACACCGCGCGCCAGCCGCGCGCTGTGCAGCTGCGCACTGTGCGCCAGTCGCGCGCGCTGCGCACCGCAGCATGCTTGCCGCGCGCGCTGCACGGCTGCGCACTGCGCGCCAGCCGCGCGCGCTGCGCGCGCAGCACACCGCGCGCGCTACCAAGCCCCCCTGCTGCTTGTCGCCAGCCACCAAGGGACCACAGCCCAAACCCAAGCCATCCACACCAACAACAAAACAACCTCAAAACCTCCATTAAAGATCCAAAACAAGAAGCCTCTTAAAAAAATCTGCACATACCTTAACGAGGCTCTTCGCGCGCGCTCCGCTCCGCTTGGCGCCGCGGCTCCTTGCAGGAAGTCCTCACCATCAAAGCTCCTCAAACCCTTCACTTTCCTTTTTTTTTTTTTTTTTTTTCTTCTTCTTCTCCTTCTTTTCTCCCATTCCTCCATTCTTTCTTTTCCTCTGTTTTCTACTAACTCCTCTATTTCCATTTGAAGGAGAAGATGAGGTGGCATAGCTATTAATTAAGATGGCAGCTTAATTAATGCGGGTGGGTGAGGCAGCAAGGCAAGGGGAGAAAAAGACTAAAATGCCCTCCTTCAAGCAAAAAAAATCCCACTTCACAAATTCTTAACCATTTCTTTTCTCTTTTCCCTCTCACAACTACAAAATAAACAATTAATTAAATTAATTAATTAATCCAAAATAGGCCAACTCCAAGTCACTTTTTGCCTTCAGGTTCTCCGCGTCAGTCCGGAACCTCCCGAACTCCGCTGTAAACACAACCTGTTCCCAATATTTCCAAATTTTCAGTACTCCACTGTGAAGTCGAGGCTTCCCCGAAAGCAGTCCTCAACAGCGCACAAAGCCCGAAAAACTCCGAATCGACCTCGGGCTTCCGCGTTGATCCGAGTCGACCCGAACTCGTCTGTAATCCAATACGGAACACACTCGAGACGATTTATCCGCACCATGCCATCTCACGAGGTCGGTGCGCTAACCGAAATCCCGGTATTCTACACTCTCCCCTCCTTAAAAGGGTTTCGTCCTCGAAACCCAAAGTAAATCCATAATTTAGGAGGGTGTCTCGATCCAAGGGGATAGGAGATTCTCCATTCATCCCTGGCTCTCAAGTGGCCTTTCTCTCATCACAAGGCTCCTCTGAATCTTCGCCATGGTATATCCCGACTGCAAAATTCCTTTGTCACAAAGAAAGATCTGCATCTGTCGCTTCAGATAGCTCAATTCCTCATCCATTTCTAAAGAAGCGCAAACCAAATCATGCAAGGGATCAAATACACTTCTTCCAGCCAGAAAACACTCGCGGATCAAACTCCCCGCGTCAATTTCGACTGATCGTATCCTTGCGGATAGTGGCTTCCACAATTATGGTTCCCAAATCCAAATACTAAGCCTCCAATAGGCATAACTCCTCCGTTGCCCCGTAGCAACCATAACACCCAAGTTCCACAGATGCATCTCTCATATCAATTACAGGGGAAGTAGTTCAATGTCGGGAAACAATGCTCAAATTCCAATTCTCAACTCCCAAGTTCCAAAAGTGGCAACCACGGATCGAAGACCTCATTCCAAGGTTGCATGCTCGCCTAACCAAGGCGTACTGACCATGAAGTACTCGCTGGGATAATTATATGCTATAAGACCAAACTTACAATTCCAATAACTTTGTCCACCGACGTGGCTTCAACCAAGTTCTACTCGAGTATCCAAGTATTTTAGGTTTGAGGATTTAAGAATAGCCCAATGTTCTCTCTATCACTGGCAATAATGAAAATCGATGCAGCTCTAACTCCTCGAAACTATACTGGCCCTGCCTAGTCCAAAACTTTGACCTCAGTTACCCTCATAGGCTTAGGCTAATTCCCAATGGCATCACTCTTCGTTGGGTCCTCAGTCGCTCTTGTAGCCGAAAACATGAGGCCTAACCACGCAACCTATCGAAGTCGAAAGCACACACTCCCAACTTGACAAACCACTTCTTCTCTCTTAGAAGTTACAGCACTATCCTCAAGTGCTCCTCATGTTCTAGGTCACCTCAGAAATAATCAAAACATCCACGACGGGTAAAACTACCAACCCGTCCAACACAACCGGAACACTCAATTCCCTCAAATCCAAAGGCCGTAGGGCCTTAGTCAATCCACTTGACCGCACTACAAGCTCAAAAATGCCTCTACTGGGTTCTGATCTCTTACGGGGCATAGCCCTCGGCTGTAAGGTTCTAAGAAGATACCTGCCTCACAAAAGAGCATCTGCTGCGACACATTCCGAGTCTGGCTGCGCTCGAACCATCAAAGAACTCTCACCGTTGTGTACCCACATCGTGGCGCTGGGTTACACAGACCTCTCGATCCATCAGATCCCGCCACTGCGCTAACAGCTCTCACTCTCTGTCTCGCGGGTGATACTCCAATAGGTGCTACCATAATCGGCGCAGCTTCTAAATCCACATCGAACACTATCTCGATCTCAGTCCCACTAAATAGCGACTTCAATAACAGGTCAGGTGGGCTCACACCAGATCACACAGTGATAAGAATATTCTTTAATCCCGGTGCTATTGTAGGCACCTCCTTTATAATCGCTAATAAGCGAGACGACCACGCCTCCACCTCCGTCGTGCTCTAACATCCTCTATAAACACGTTCCTCCTGACCAGGTCCACGGAGGGTCAATGTCCTCTCTCGACAATTCCTGATAGCATGACGTTGGGGTAACCATTCCTTATCCATTCTCATATCAACATCTCGGAGCTGATGTAGGATTAACCACTCGATGATCAAATCCAAGGTCCTAACAACACTAGGCCGGACTGGCAACACTCATCCATGTGCTAAACGTGATCTGGAACCTGATCCTCAGGCGCATAAGCCAACAGTCTTCTCTCTGGCCCACGCGAAGCTACCCCTGTCTACTGAACATGCACACGCGGTGTCGGCAACAACAAGCTCTAACTTCGGCGTCCCAAGGGGACCATACCTAGTAAAAATGTGATCCACTATCCTCGGTCAATCCACTAAGCATGCCCAATCGCTGCAGCCTTGAATCATAGGCATCTCAATGCAGTCAGCCCTCAAACATGAACAACTTTCTGGGCCTCATCTTGGGTGACAAGGGTACTCTGCTCAATAATCGCAGAAACTCGCTCCCGGTCATGCTATGCGCTCCCGGTGGTCCAGCAGGACGAACTCGACGCCACTAACTCTCGGCGTCCATATCCAGAAGTGCATGACCAAGTGCACCAGATGCTTCTCCTGAGTGAACAATTTTTCGATAATTTTCCAATAACAGCAATCCAGTCCTCGGCCTTCCAAGGCTCCAAGCTCGGTCTCATAATCTGCAGGGGATGGGACTGGATGAAATAAAACAACCGGTCAGCAACCTCTCGCTGCTTCTGCACCACTAGTGGCGCGATCAGGATCGAAGTCGACGATGTCGCGGCCGAAAGTACCACTGGCGATACCCCGGGAAATGGTCTCAGCTCAAGCAGGCGCATCACGCGCTCCATGATCTCTTCCTGGCACCGTATTGCCTCAAACGTCTGAGCTACTTGGGTTCATAACTCTCTCAGACCTCACTCTGCTCTAACCATTCAGCCTCCCGCTGATCGGGCTCCTCATCCAAGGCCAAACACGCCCTCGCTGCCGTACGGCGTCTCGGAAGCATCGGAAACCACTGCAACAGAACAAACATTAGGACCAAAACTCTCTCGACCCAATCGAGCGAAAGTCTATATCATGTTACCCTTACTAAAGCATTATGTTGTCTGCAGCCAACATAATCATCTTTAGAGAAATAACATGTAAGGTCACTCACCCCAATCCTCTTGGGGAGGTACAAACTCAATCAGAACTCGCGCTAAAATCACGTCTCTCACGACGGTCATCCTAATGTCCAACCAATAGCCTAGGATCTCTAAGTCCTCAAAGACCTATACACCTAGGCTCTGATACCACCCTAATCTGTCACGCCCCGAGGTCGAAACTGCGACCCGGGCCCGCAAACAGATCCGCCATCTGTACGGAAACTGCAGTACAGACGAAGCGTCTACCCTGCAAGTCAGAACTAAAACTAAAAACATGTATCAGAGCTGAACTATAAATCAAAAGCTGAAGAAAACTACACAGGAAAACTGAAATAAATAAAGCTCCACTAATACAAAACTCCTCAATACAGGTCTCTCAAATGAAAAACAAAATACAAGCCTTACCCTCTCAGTACAAATATCCAAATCTCTCAGTACAAAAGTGGAAACATAAAACAACAGGGTACGTCTACCTCTGACTCAAATGCTGGTAAGGAACTACTCGGCCACGTCCTCACCTCGATGAGCTGTCTCCGCGCGAGCTAAGCCGGAACAGCAGCCTCAGAAAACCTGTCACCGCAGCGGGTGTGAGATCTACTACAGAAGGTAGATCCCAGTGGGTACCGTCATCAACATCCACGGTATGCCCACTAAGTCCACTGGAGGCACAACAAATAGGTATGCAAAAAGATAATAGGAAAGCAGGAAAGGAACTATAGCTAATATGAACCAATATCATGCTCAAAAAACACTACTCTGATCCTGCTATGCATACACTCTCACTACAATAATATGCCTCAAGTACCATGCTCAAAGGAAAGCCCATCTATGAACATGCTATGCCATCACTCTCTCATGTCACCCAATCTCAATGACTGTCTCATAGGGTCCAGTCAAGCCTGCGCCAAACCTACTGCCACCTCATCCTCATTGGGACGGGACTTACGTAGGGCGTCCCACACGGACTATATCAAGCGAACTCTAGTGTATCAACTAGTCGCATCATCGCAGCCTCGTCAGGCTCGGTATCATCACACACACCCAGGTGGTAGCTCGAGGGGAGCGACCCCACCGAACTCAAGTATCTCATCTGTATCACTGTCTCATAAACGGCACATGCAGGCTATAGTCCACGATCAAACAGATCGGCAACACGATGCCCAGAAACGCAACTCTGTCGGAAAAAGACTCCACGACTCAAACAGGAAGACCCAAACACTCTCACAGCTATGTCGGAGAACCCTCAACGACTCAATCTGATAATGCACGACCCATGGCTGAGTCGGGAAACCTCCACGACTCGATCTGCCAGAACCCCCAAAACTCTCAAGGCTAAGTGGGAGAGCCATCTCCACCTCTAAATCAGAAACACAACACATGATCTAGAATAACCTCATCAATCCCAACAAGAAAGAAGAACTCTCATGACACTAGGACTCGACAGTCAATGCGCTAAAAAAATACACTCGGCCCTCTGGCATAAATACACATGCAACTCAAACAATCTGGACCATTCATAATGTTCTCAATAATTAAAATAAACCCTTTTGAAAAATAGAGTTTTATTTAAAATGGGGTACTAAAAATATATGAAGGTCCAGATGCAGACAGAATCTCAAATGAACATGCAGTCTAGTGTCAAATAACTTCTAGATCATACTAAAAATGTCTGGGGCTCAATAATGTCATTCTATAATTTCCTAGGCAACTATCAGATTTATCAATATAAGGAAATAAGCTAAACATGATCAATATGCTTACAGAAGCATTAGAGGGCATTCCATAAATCTCGAAGAAATTCCAACCCACCTGGAACGCTTTCCGCAGGCAATTGCTGAAGTCGGTGAAGTGCTGGAACCTCGAACTGACGAAATCTCGAAAGTCGTACCGCAAATCTCGGAAAAATCCTCGGAAGCTTCAATAAAAATTCTTGAGTCTTTACAAAATACCGCGCGCAATCAACAACTCTGCCATCATGCACTAAAGCTCCAGCACATAATACTAACAAGTTCATAATAATAAATTAAATAATTCCTCCCAAACCAACAGATAACTCCAATTAAACATATAATTCAATATACCACTCTGAAGCTCCAACCATCCCTATACATCCTCTCAACACTCTCAGCACAATAGTGGCTCTCCAATAAATTGCTTACATACACAAATCAATTCACACAAACATTCCACAACTCAACTATAAACACTTGCTCTCATAAGCAATTACATAAGTCCATAGTCCAATTTTAAGATCACCTCATCAACAACAACACATTTAAATAAAAACCCATAGCACACTCTAAGGCTCCCAACAGTTCACTTAAAACTCTCCCTGCTCACATAAGGCCACAAAACTCTACGCACACCAAGTCTAAATACATCCACACATCGACACAATTTTCATAATACAAGCTTACATAGTCCAAATTACACGATCCCAAACCACCTAATTCCACAGCCATCACAGCATACAAGGTACCCACTTGATCCTCTACAAGATATAATACACTCACAATTAACCACAAAGCAACATCTATTACATCCAGAAAAACCCCAGCACACATACCATTTACTTAGCACCAATTCAAATCACCTCTTTTAATATCTTCTCAAAAGCCCCAGCACACAAAAAGCCCACCGAAAAAACTGCACACTAATCAAATATTGCCCACAAATAATCAATGTTCACTTAACCACAATTACACACATCCAGCTCCTAAAGCACATAATAAATTATCTTCTAATTCACTTACAAAAACCACCTCACACATACAAGCACTTATACATTCCATAAACCACAGCCCACACCAAAATTCACAACACCCAACAACATTCTCCCACTCCTCTGCACACACAAAAGAAATAAAGTTCACATATGCTCAACCTTATAATTCCACCCACACATAATTACATACACTACTCTGTAGCTCCAACAACAAAAGAAAACCCAACAACATAATCAAATGCATAATCACCAAATGCTGCAGCACAACCATAATTACCATTATCGCGCGCTCGATCCGGGCTCCGCGTTCAGATCCAACACTCCACTCACGCGGCCAACCGCACATGAAGCTCCACACTCTGCCAGGGAAAAAGGAGGAAGAAAGAAATAAATAAATAATTAAATAAATAAATCAAACATAAACAGAGAAAGCTCGGTCCACACGCGCGCTCGCCGTCAAAGCCCAACCCCGGCCAACAAAACGCAGTGCGGTAGGCATTCCGGCGAACTCGCCGATGCGCACTGCCGCTGCCGCTGTCCGCGCGGCACCAGCGCGCCCATAGCCCACGCCGCCGCTGCCTGGGCCAGCCGCCTGCCGCACGCGCCCGCGGGCTGCTGCACGCTGCACACCGCGCGCCAGCCGCGCGCTGTGCAGCTGCGCACTGCGCGCCAGTCGCGCGCGCTGCGCACCGCAGCATGCTTGCCACGCGCGCTGCACGGCTGCGCACTGCGCGCCCGCTCTCAGCACACCGCGCGCGCTACCAAGCCCCCCTGCTGCTTGTCGCCAGCCACCAAGGGACCACAGCCCAAACCCAAGCCATCCACACCAACAACAAAACAACCTCAAAACCTCCATTAAAGATCCAAAACAAGAAGCCTCTTAAAAAAATCGGCACATACCTTAACGAGGCTCTTCGCGCGCGCTCCGCTCCGCTTGGCGCCGCGGCTCCTTGCAGGAAGTCCTCACCATCAAAGCTCCTCAACCCTTCACTTTCCTTTTTTTTTTTTTTTTTTTTTCTTCTTCTTCTCCTTCTTTTCTCCCATTCCTCCATTCTTTCTTTTCCTCTGTTTTCTACTAACTCCTCTGTTTCCATTTGAAGGAGAAGATGAGGTGGCATAGCTATTAATTAAGATGGCAGCTTAATTAATGCGGGTGGGTGAGGCAGCAAGGCAAGGGGAGAAAAAGACTAAAATGCCCTCCTTCAAGCAAAAAAATCCCACTTCACAAATTCTTAACCATTTCTTTTCTCTTTTCCCTCTCACAACTACAAAATAAACAATTAATTAAATTAATTAATTAATCCAAAATAGGCCAACTCCAAGTCACTTTTTGCCTTCAGGTCCTCCGCGTCAGTCCGGAACCTCCCGAACTCCGCTGTAAACACAACCTGTTCCCAATATTTCCAAATTTTCAGTACTCCACTGTGAAGTCGAGGCTTCCCCGAAAGCAGTCCTCAACAGCGCACAAAGCCCGAAAAACTCCGAATCGACCTCGGGCTTCCGCGTTGATCCGAGTCGACCCGAACTCGTCTGTAATCCAATACGGAACACACTCGAGACGATTTATCCGCACCATGCCATCTCACGAGGTCGGTGCGCTAACCGAAATCCCGGTATTCTACAGCGGCCCAGCGCGCTCGCTGCGCGGCCGCGCGGCGCGCTTGGGGGCCCGCGCGCGCCTGGGCAGCGCCTGCGCAGTGCGCGGGCGGCGCCCGCGCGGCGCCCTGCGCAGCGCCCGCGCGCGCCTGCGCAGCGCCCGACTGCGCCCGCAGCACGCCCTCGCCGCGCGCTCTCGCTGTGCGCGCCCCTGGCGCCAGCCGCGCGCGCGCCCATGTACGCCCGCGCGGCCCACCGCTGCGACACTCCAACAGCCCTCCTCCCTCAGCCGATCCACAGCCATGGACAAAAAGTCCAACAACAACATCAAAGCTCAAAATCCCAATCCAAGAAAAATCCAAGAACCCAAGCATCCTTAAAAAAAAACTGCTACAACCGACCTTGCTTGGCGGTCAACGTGCGCGCTCCGCTCCGCTCGGCTTCAAGGAGGAGGTCCAACATTAAACTCTCATCCATTTATTTCTTTTCTCTCTTCTCTTTTCTTCTTCTTCTTCTCCTTCTCCTTCTTCTTCCCTTTCCTCTGTTTCTATGTAGAGTCCTGGCGTTCCAATGCCTTTGCATACCTTCTTTTATGACGGGATTGTTAGGAAAACTTTTCACTATGTTTTCTGCAATGGACTGGCCTGGACCGCGAGTATTTTTTTGCGACTGAGCTCGAAAAACGGAGGACGGCAAAGCGAACGGATTCGGATTCTGACTTACGGATCTCCCGGAATGGGGGTCAAAGCGTTTGCCTTGGAGTGGTGCATCGGAATCCGTGCTAAGTGGCCGGCACGCTTTTCGAGGCAGTCGGACGGGATCTGTCCCTGATCAGTTTCTTTGATCTTATTTATGTTATTGGTTTGCTTTAATTATTTTTGTAATACCTCGACCTTCCGGTTTTCCGTTTTGGTTTTAATTGAATCTTTTAGTGTTAGGGGGGGTTGAAAGTTTGAGAACTTCTGGGCAGACCGTTGGGGCTCGCGAGTATTTTTAGGTGTTAGAGCTCGCGAAACGGAGAACAACGGCGAAATCGGATTCGAATTCCGACCCCGGGATCTCCCAGAATAAATTTCTGAAGGTAACCAGCAGTTCCGAGTGCATCAAAAAGCGTGCGGATGATCGGCACGCTTTTCGAGGTAAGATTGGACCTCTGGTCCGCACCCGATCGTTAAGTGTTGAGTTTGGGGACTAGGGTTTTTATTTTCCTATTCTCATCGCCTTGGATCGTGCGTTAGGGTTTCGGGGGCGTACAAAAAAAAAGGAAAAAAAGCCCCAATCCCCCTTTCTCAATTCAAGTATTGGCGTATAGAACCGAGGAAAGGAGAAGGAAGAACGGGGAATCCATCTTTCGGGGAGCTTTACGTTGGAGACGAGAGGGACGATCCTTTTTCCTCATCCTCGCAGGGTCGGTAAGTGATCATGTTGTTTTCCGGTTTGCATTTTCTGTGGGGTCGAGGGTTGGGCGATGGTCTTTCGGGTGTCGCACGTCGCGTGGGTTTGGTGGTAACGGGAAGCCGCCGCAGCCGTTGTTAAACGGGAGGCCGCCGCCGCCGTTACCATTCCCACGGAGTCATCGCCGTGTTCGCGGGGTCATCGCCGGAGCCGCGGGAGACGAAACCGGAGGGTTTACTGTTCACCCGTACGGCTACACCACCGCGCGGTCCACAGGACCAATCGTGTTGGGTTTAGGTTAATAAGGATCTAATAGGGGAAAAAACACCTAGAGGGGGGTGAATAGGTGTAAACAATAAACACTCAAAAAATCATTGTGCGATAAAACCCAATGCGGAAAAATAAAAGAACACACAAGATTTTTACGTGGAAAAACTCCAAACCGGAGTAAAAAACCACGGGACCGATAACACGACGAAATCCACTAGAGTTAACACACGTACAAGGTGATATAGCGTACTCACAGACGACTCAACCTTTTACCATACGCCCCTAGTCGATCTTCCCGCTCGCTCCACGACGCTTCTCGAATCCACGATCCGCGCCCAACGCTGAATCCACAGCGTCCAACGTCGAGTCCACGACGTCCGACCGAATCCACGGTCTTCACCCAATGGTACGCTTCGAATCCACGAACGCACCTCGCTCCGAATCCACGAAAGCGATAACACCTTGAATCCACAAGGCCACGCGAGTCCACGCGCCGATTTTGGGGTAAATCGTTGTTTGTTTGGGTGGTGATGATCCGCCGAATACTTAGATCAAGAGTAGATCGGAAATACCATCTAAGTATTCATTAGTTTGATTCAACTCAAGATATGAGTATGAAAACCTAGAATCAAACTAATCAATATAGATGAAGAACCATTAAATAGATCTAATGATTTCCGTTCTTCTCTATATGTGGATCTAAGGCCGTATAAAATGATATTTGAAAATGACGGCTCTATTTTCCGATGCCCTAGAAATGAAATAGAAGGGCTATTTATAGGTTAGAAACCCTAGGAAGAATATTCGGATCAAAAACAAACTTTTCTGGAAAGTTTTACCGACGGCGATCCGGATTGCATAAGCCACGATCCGGATCGCAGACGCACAGAATGCAGTTTCCAGAAAATCGCCTGTTCGGGATCCGGATCATAATCCACGATCCGGATCGTTCATACATTTTCACAAAACACCCCATTCGGGATCCGGACTGCCCAAGCTGTGATCCGGATTGCAGCAATGTATGAACGAACACCTTTCGGGATCCGGATTGAAAGTCCACGATCCGGATCCTGAACATGTCCCATGTCCAGTTTTTGATGAATAAGCAATTAAAACCTCTTCCAGGTGTTTCTACACTATAAGAAGTATTCGGATCATCAAAATTATTTAGTTAAACGTACCTGATCCTTTTGAATTCTTCTTTCTTGAGATTGAGGTATATGATCCACAGTTTCTTCATCTTCAATCTTCAAGACTTAAACAATCACGAAATACGCCAACTCAAATTCCGTAACAATCTCCCCCTTTGGCGGTTTCGTGACAAAACACAGATCCACAAAGAAAATTCAAAAAGATATTTTTGTTGCTATCACCATACAACAAAAATTTACAAAAGAGTTCCAGAAATTAAAAACATGAGATAAACTCCTAAGACAGACTCTAGACTTAGACATCTGTAACCTCTGCACACAGAAAACATTCTTGACAAACAAATTCGTTAGATACCTCAAGAATTGGAACATAGAAAAACCAAGTGCAGAGATAGAGTTTGATCTCACCATGACATTTAAAAGAATCAGATATGTGAAAGAAACATAGTTAAAAACCAACATATCTTCTAAGCAGTCGAAAACCAAATGTCAAAGTATGTTAGTCCAACACCAACTTGTTAGTCATATTACATGCCCAAATAGTTAGTCAAATAGTTAGTATAGAAGCATGTCACAAGAAAACCAAAGTTGAGTTGAGATTCATACTTACCTTGATATCACAATCATTGTTCATTCATTGTTCATTGTTTTCGCTAACTCTCTCCCCCTTTTTGTCACAAAAACAAGCCAAATAATTACAACAAAAGGAGAGTTAACAACATAAACACACATCATAAACCTGCAAAACAGAACAAAAAGCAAAGTCAGAGGAAAATGATTATAACATAGATTTACTCCTGAGAGTCGGAGTCATCCGAGGTCGTGCAACCCATTTTCGCAAACAACTTCTTCACAAGTTTCTTTACTGAAGAGACTGACTTGGTCAAAGTGACTTGAGAAGCTGTGATAATTTCCATCTCGTTTTTCATAACATGAAGATCGCCTTTCATTTCAGAAAATTCAGCGGACATACGTTCTTGTTCATTTGAAAGCCGCTGTTGTTCTTTGTAGATGGATGTTACCGAGGCATCATCGTCCGAAGTAGATGCAGGTGCCTTCTGTTTCGGAGGAACGGGGGCAGTGGAAGAAGTTGCATGAGTTCGAACTCGTTGGCCAATTGGAGGAGAAGGGGGATCATCCTGCTTTGTTGTCAAAGACTTGACAATGGTTGTCTCATTTATTGTCCCCAAACTATACAAATACGAACTCGCGCTCGTATCCACCTTAAATCTCCTAAGGATGCGCATTATAATCATTGGATATGGTAGTCGCTCAGAGGGATGTGAGTGTTCGACATACCGCGTCATCCTATTCCAAATGAGGTAGGGGATGTTCAGGTTTGCTCCCATTGTCGCAGATGGATTTCCAAGAAGATAAAGAAATAGCAACCTATCCCATCGGACGATTTTCGTGTTCATGTTGGGAAGAATGTTGTAGCAAATAATGAAGTTTAAGTACTTGTACTCCTTCTTGAGTTCCCTGGAGTAAACTGAATTTCCGGCAGACGTAGTATCCGGAGAGCAGGTTCCATTTACTACTATTCTCCAAGATTTGGCTGTGAAGACCTGAGTCTTCAAATAATGAACTCCGTCTGAGATGGCTGTCATACCGAGCACCTCTCCAATCAGTTGGGGAGTGACTTTGATCTTGATACCTTTTACAAAGGTATGAAATTCTCGGCGTCCATCAGCTTCATCAATAAGACCTGCTGCATTCTGATAGAAGATCCGAACTGAGTGTGGACAGTACCCAGTTTTCTCAGAAAAGTTGCAGATCGGACCAAGACCAACTTGATCAAACAGAGCTCCAAACTCTGCAGATCTATCCCTCATCTGTTGTACATTGACATGTCGTTCTCCTATGCATTCCCTCTTTTCAAAATCTTTGATTCGTGTGGAGCTGACGAATCCCTGAAATGGTGGCAGGTTGTCCATAGGTTCATTGATTGAAATGCCTTGGGCACCACTTCTTTTCCTTGCCGAGGTTTTCACTCTTTTTCCGGTAGGCTCCATTGGCGCCTTTCCTTTCTCAGCTGCAGTAGGAGGAGGTTTAGATTTGGGAGCTTCAGCAGGAGCCTTCCCCTTTGCAGCAGTTGGGACAGCCCCTTCAACTTCAATTGTGTCCCAGTCAATCGATTCAGTTTCCGATTCAGTATCGGAGTCAGCTTTTGCTCTTTTTGTCCTCTTGCTTCTCTTCGGCTTTGCAGAGTCCTTCACATGAACCATGGCAGTGAGCAGGAAAATGATCCAGGTGATCACCATTTTGTCAGTGCTTTGAGTTTTTAGAAAATGTCCTGTGAAGACCAACTCAAGAATATATGAAAAATCGTCAATTTTGAAAAATTTGAAAACATTGTACCTAGACAATCATAATCATATAGAGAAGCCAAGAATCAAATTAGTTTTCCAAAAAGAATTTTAAAAATAGATCAAATCCATGATTTACAAAAATTCCTCTTTTATGCCCTAAAACCGAATTTTTAGAAATCGAAGCCTAAAAACACGTTAAACAAGTGAAATCCCAGCATAAAAGTAAAACTAATTGATCCAGAGTTCTTATTTCAAAAGAAATTTGATCAAAAACCATTCACAAACGAAAAAAAATCCAACTTTTCAACTCACGTTTGATGAAAAAACAGAAAAACTGTGAAAAACCGAGTTTTGATCATGAAAACTTACTTGAATCCAAAGAACTTTGAGTTTTGAAGCACCAGGAAGCAAGAAATCTAGAGAGAGAAACTCTAGAAGCTTGAAAACCAGAAATTAGGGTAAAGAAATCTCGAATCTGAAAGTTTCTATATAGAACCCTAGCCGCGATCCGGATCGGCCGAGAATGTGATCCGGACCGGCCACACGCGGGAAAAATCCTGCGTTCGGGATCCGGATCACTTGCCACGATCCGGATCGGCTACACCTTTTTCTTCAGAAAAATTAAGAAAAATACAGTAAAATCCAGAAAAAGTATGTAAGCACATTATCATGTCAACTTTAAACAAATGACATCGTTTCACACAACAAGAAATAGATTATGAAAAATCTATCAATAATATCCAAAAATGAAACGAAGATTTACGAAAGTTAAAACACTTAAAGTTGAACAACTTCAATTACATCTATCTTGATCCTATGTGTAATGTCTTTATCAAATCATCAATTTCAGTAAAGAAAATGAAGTACCAAGATCAATAGATGTTTGAAATCCCAGATAAGTTAAATAATATATCTAGACAATCTGTTGAAGGAGTGGCTCTTTGAGCATCTTAAATCAAAAATCCCACCTTATACCAACCATGAAATACGACTGAGTCAAGTATTTCAATATGAGTTTTATCAACAATTTTTCAAACAAAAGTTTGCTTTTCATTCATGGAGTTCCTTTTTCTTTCATTTTCTCCATGTGGTGGTAGTTTTCACACTCCTCACTGGGATGTAACTCTTTCCACATCTTTTGAGCATTTCACATTTCATTGACTCCCCCTCAATTGGCTATCAATTATTCAATATATAAAGTATTCAACCAAACCATTGATCTCGAATTCATACTCGACTAAGCAATCAAATATGATAATGACTATACCAAGAGATCATTGAGAGAGAAATTGACTTTGATCACAGAAAGATGGTTTAATTAACGTAAATGATCATTGCAACATTGAAACATTATGACATCAAAAACATAATAAATTTCTAAATGCATAAAAGGATGCAATTAAAGTCAATTATGATATATGCTCAATTAGTGTGCTATGTACAGAACATAGATAAAGAACAAAACAAAAACAAGAACAAAAACAAAACCTAATCTAAGCAAAGGTTTCAAAAAGAGTTTATTTCAAGGAAAGCATACCAATTGCTTTTCGCAAGTGAATGAAACGTTTTTGATCCAACGGTTTTGTTAAGATGTCGGCTAATTGATCTTCAGTTGAAATATATGACAGTTGAAGAATGTTTGATTCAACTAGCTCTCTAAGAAAATGATATCTAAGTTCAATATGTTTTGTTCTAGAGTGCAACACAGGGTTTTTAGAAATGTTAATGGCACTAGTGTTGTCACATAAAATGGTTACCGAAGATGTTGAAATTCGGAAATCACTCAACACGCTCTTCATCCAAATCAATTGGGTTGAGCAACTTCCTGCAGAAATGTACTCCGCTTCGGCAGTCGAGAGTGCTATGCAGTTCTGTTTCTTACTGTGCCATGCAACAAGGCAGTGGCCGAGATAGAAGCATGCACCACTCGTGCTTTTCCGGTCATCCACCGATCCAGCCCAATCGGCATCTGAGTATCCAACAATATCCAAAGTCGTTCCCATAGGATACCAAATTCCGAAATTGATTGTACCTTTGATATACCGGATGATCCGTTTCACCGCTTTCAGGTGAACCTCCTTCGGTGCTGATTGATATCTCGCACAAATCCCAACACTGAAGGATATATCCGGGCGACTAGCCGTGAGATATAGTAGACTTCCAATCATACTGCGGTACAGTTTCTCGTCTACATTCTCACTTTGTGATTCACTTCCAAGTCCCTTATGGCTAGTTCCCATTGGAGTTGGAAAATCTTTCGAATTTTCAAGGTCAAACTTTTTGACCAACTCCAGTGCATACTTGGATTGACACAAGTGAATTCCTTCATCGTTCTGCTTAACTTGTAATCCAAGAAAATAATTCAACTCGCCCATCATGGACATCTCAAATTCGCTTTCCATGGTCTCCGCGAATTTAGAAGCATCAGTATTTCTCGTTGCTCCAAAAACAATGTCATCAACATAGATTTGAGCAACTATGAAATTGTTTTGATAATGCTTCACAAAGAGAGTCCTGTCAGCTCCCCCTCGAGTGTAGCCCTTTTCCAAAAGGTGCTTTGTCAACCTTTCGTACCATGCTCGCGGTGCTTGTTTCAGACCGTAAAGAGCCTTTTTCAGTCGAAAAACATGGTTAGGTAGTTTATGATCCACAAAACCTTTCGGTTGAGCTACATAAACTTCCTCATTTAAAAATCCATTTAAAAAGGCGCTCTTAACGTCCATTTGAAATAATCTGATTTTGAAATGACAAGCGATCGCAAACAATATACGAATGGACTCGAGTCTAGCTACAGGGGCGAAGGTTTCATCAAAGTCTATACCTTCTACTTGAGAATAGCCTTGAGCAACTAACCTTGCTTTGTTCCGGATGATAGTACCTTCTTCGTTTTTCTTGTTCTTGAAGATCCATTTGGTACCTATCACATTGTGTTGCTTCGGAGGCTTCGTCAGTTCCCAGACTTTGTTTCGCTCGAATTGATGGAGCTCTTCCTGCATTGCTTTAATCCAATAATCATCTTGGAGAGCTTCATCAATATTCCTTGGTTCGATTTGTGATACATAACATGCAAATCCGCAAACCAATTGTCTCCGTGTTCTAACTCCTTCTTGTGGATCTCCAATTATGTTCGATTCAGGGTGATCCTTGGAGATGCGTAACGTTTGAGGTAGAGGAGTAGGCGGAGGTACACGAGATGATTCCTGCACATCACATAAGCTTGAAGAACCGTTAGATGCATCAACATTATTATCGAAAGAATTGTTAGAAGAAGATGCATTAGCAGGTGTATCATCATCAAGAGAGATATCGAGGGTAGATTTTTCAGATTCAAAATGAAAAGCTTCATCTACCTTAACATTTATCGATTCTACAATCGTCTTAGATTCCAAGTTAAAAACTCGATATGCTCTACTGTTTGTAGAATAACCTAAGAAAATCCCTTCGTCACTTCGAGAGTCAAATTTACCAAGATTTTCGCGATCACGCAAAATGAAACACCGACTCCCGAAAATACGAAAATATTTGATATTAGGTTTTCTACTAAACCATAGTTCATATGGTGTATTAAAAGTCCCCGGGCGCAAGTACACTCGATTGATAACATAGACAGCCGTGTTCACCGCTTCAGCCCAAAAGTATAAAGGAAGGTTCCGGCTATGAAGCATAACACGAGCCATCTCCTGTACGACCCTGTTCTTGCGCTCGACTACACCATTTTGTTGAGGTGTGTAAGGTGCAGAGAATTCATGTTTAATGCCGTTAGAAGAGCAAAAATCAATGAATTTGGAATTTATGAATTCCCCACCTCTATCACTCCTTACTCGAGTAATCCTTTCATTCTTTTCAATCATAATACGATTGCAAATTTCGAGAAAAGAATCAAAAGTATCAGCTTTTTCTTTTAAAAAGGCTACCCAAGTATATCTAGAAAAGTCATCAACCAACAAAAAAATATACCATTTACCTCCCAGAGATGGTTGACGAGTTGGCCCCATTAAGTCCATATGCAAAAGTTCCAAAGGCCGTTTTGTACCTATGTGGTTCAAATTCTTGTGTGCAGTCCTAGACTGTTTTCCCTTTTGGCAACCGCCACACACAAGGTTTTGTTCAAAAGAAAGTTTCGGAACCCCTTTGACCACATCTTTATTTGAAATTCTAGAAAGTTCCTTAAAGTTTATGTGACCTAGCCTTTCATGCCAAAGTGTTTCGTTTTTCAAAGATGCTAGGTTACATTTTTCAGAAATTTAGAAGGAACTACATAACAATTATTTTCTGATCTAACCCCCTTTAAAAAGAAAGCATGGTTCAAGTCAGTTACAGTGCATTTATCAGATGAAAAATTAACTGAATAACCATTATCACACAGTTGACTTATGCTTATGAGGTTAGTCTTTAGGCCATGAACAAATAATACATTATCTAGAACCGGGCCATCTGGAATAGCTACCGTTCCCTTTCCAACAATTTTGGAAGACCGACCATCTCCGAAAACAACAAGTCCTCCGGAGTTTTTCTCAAATGTTTGAAAACAGTTTTTATCGCCGGTCATATGACGGGAACACCCGCTATCCAGGTACCAAGACGAACTATCATATGCATGCAAGGAAACATTGGTAGCAAGACAGGGAAAGATCTCACCTTTGCGCACCCAAACCTTTTTGGAGTGCGTCGGTAATGGTCGTGAAGTTGATTTCCTAGGTGAGAGCGTCTTGCTTGAAGAATTGCTGCTCCTTGATGATGTCGTCTTGAGCGGTGTACTACCAAGGCTCTTTTCCGTCAATTGATTGGAGTTGTTTTCCGAGGAATAGCCCTTTTGGTAGTCATTGCAAGATGTGCTTGAGGTGTGCGTTTGGCTCCAGTCTTGCAATTTCTTCTTATGTGCCCTGAAATGCCACAACGAAAACATACCTTGGATCTTGTCGATTCCGAAGAAGATGTAGTAGGTTCGTTGTCGTTGCTTGGCGTGAACACCGGTGTCGGAGGAGGAGATACCGACTGAGGCACAAATACCGTACCACTCGAACTTGGAATGTCTCCAGTTTGAGTGTATCCGAGGCCGAACTTGTTTCTTTGACCGAGACCAAGAAGTCTGTCCAACTTACTCCTTCCAGAAGAAAATCTCTGTAAGTCATCCTTTAGTTGGCGTATGGTCTCCGTCATTTCCAATTTTTCCTGTCGGGCCTCGCCGTTGAGCTTCAAGAAGTAATTCGCTTTGTTCACCATATCTATATAACTCTTCTCGAAATGCTCATTGGACTCTTGAAGGGAAACATTTGTCTTAATCAGATTGTCCCTTTCCACTTCAAGATCGGTTGAGATAGAGGTTACTCTTTTTACTTCATCTTCAAGATCCTGCAATCTCTCTTTCAACCCCTTGTTTTGCTTAGCCAGTTTCTTTGAATCCCTCAAAAGCTTATGGTAGGCTAAAACAAAATCTTCACCTTCCGAATCATCTGATTCATCGTCCGTTGCAATCTTTTCAACAGTGGAGTTGGACAGTGAGTCGGATGTACTTGCCATTAAGCACATGAAGGGAGAAGATGTAGTGGACGCGTGGAAAGCTGTCGCGTTGTCTTCTTCATCACTTGACGATGACTCATTTGACGTGGAGTTGTCATCCCAAGTAACTACTTGCATCGCCTTCTTCTTTGCCGGATTCTTGTTGGGACATTCCGTTGCTATGTGGCCGTAGCCTCGACATTTGAAACACTGAACTTGTCCCTCAGAACTTTTCTTATCCTTTGAGAAGTTCTCTTGGCTTCTTGACTTGTAACTTGAAGGACCCTTGCCTTTCTTCGACTTTCCGAAGGATTGAGTTTTGCTTGAATTTCCCCTTCGAAAGTTGCGGCGAAACTTCCTTGTCAAGAGAGCGAGCTGCTTCTCAAAGTCCTCCATAGAAATGTTCTCGTCGTCGTCCGAGGAGGATGAATCCGCGTCTTCTTCTTTAGTTGATTTCAATGCGTAACCTGAAGACTTAGAAGAGGATGCCTTTCCAGAAGAATAGTTAGTAGGAAAAGTCATTTCATAAGTTTGTAAAGCACCTACTAATTCTTCTACACGCATTTCGTCCGGGTGTTTAATTGTTTCAATGGCTGCAACCTTCGGGCGAAATCGTTCAGGAAGAGTTCTTAGAATTTTTCTTACAACTTTAAATTCTGGAATCTTCTCTCCCAAGTTAGCACATGAGTTCACGATGTCTTGCAATCGTGTGTAATAGTCAGTGAAGGATTCATTCTCTGCCATAGAGATAGAGTCAAACTTGCTCGTGAGCATTTGCAGTTTCTGAATCTTCACTAAGTTAGTTCCCTCATGCGTAACTTGAAGAACATCCCAGATTTCTTTCGCAGTCTCACATGCCGAGACGCGAGAGAACTCAGTTTGTGACAAAGCATTAAATAGAGCATTAATCCCTTTGCCATTGTAAGAAGATAAGTCTATCTCTTCCTTGGTCCATTTCGACCTAGGTTTTAAGGTGCGAACATCATCTAAAATTTCAGTTGGATTAGACCATCCTAATTCAATTGATTGCCACACCCTTTCGTCGATGGAAATTAAGAAAGCTTTCATCCGTACTTTCCAGTACGCATAATTTGTTCCATCAAAGAAAGGGGGTCGATTGATGTTTCCACCTTCAACCATTGTTTACAACCCTATTCCCGCTCTGATACCACTTGTTGGGTTTAGGTTAATAAGGATCTAATAGGGGAAAAAACACCTAGAGGGGGGTGAATAGGTGTAAACAATAAACACTCAAAAAATCATTGTGCGATAAAACCCAATGCGGAAAAATAAAAGAACACACAAGATTTTTACGTGGAAAAACTCCAAACCGGAGTAAAAAACCACGGGACCGATAACACGGCGAAATCCACTAGAATTAACACACGTACAAGGTGATATAACGTACTCACAGACGACTCAACCTTTTACCATACGCTCCTAGTAGATCTTCCCGCTCGCTCCACGACGCTTCTCGAATCCACGATCCGCGCCCAACGCTGAATCCACAGCGTCCAACGTCGAGTCCACGACGTCCGACCGAATCCACGGTCTTCACCCAATGGCACGCTTCGAATCCACGAACGCACCTCGCTCCGAATCCACGAGAGCGATAACACCTTGAATCCACAAGGCCACGCGAGTCCACGCGCCGATTTTGGGGTAAATCGTTGTTTGTTTGGGTGGTGATGATCCGCCGAATACTTAGATCAAGAGTAGATCGGAAATACCATCTAAGTATTCATTAGTTTGATTCAACTCAAGATGTGAGTATGAAAACCTAGAATCAAACTAATCAATATAGATGAAGAACCATAGAATAGATCTAATGATTTCCGTTCTTCTCTATATGTGGATCTAAGGCCGTATAAAATGATATTTGAAAATGACGGCTCTATTTTCCGATGCCCTAGAAATGAAATAGAAGGGCTATTTATAGGTTAGAAACCCTAGGAAGAATATTCGGATCAAAAACAAACTTTTCTGGAAAGTTTTACCGACGGCGATCCGGATTGCATAAGCCACGATCCGGATCGCAGACGCACAGAATGCAGTTTCCAGAAAATCGCCTGTTCGGGATCCGGATCATAATCCACGATCCGGATCGTTCATACATTTTCACAAAACACCCCATTCGGGATCCGGACTGCCCAAGCTGTGATCCGGATTGCAGCAATGTATGAACGAACACCTTTCGGGATCCGGATTGAAAGTCCACGATCCGGATCCTGAACATGTCCCATGTTCAGTTTTTGATGAATATGCAATTAAAACCTCTTCCAAGTGTTTCTACACTATAAGAAGTATTCGGATCATCAAAATTATTTAGTTAAACGTACCTGATCCTTTTGAATTCTTCTTTCTTGAGATTGAGGTATATGATCCACAGTTTCTTCATCTTCAATCCTCAAGACTTAAACAATCACGAAATACGCCAACTCAAATTCCGTAACAAATCGTGCACCCGGTGCACGGCTCCCAGGCCCAGGGGGCGCAGACCCGGCGCACAAACGCGTGCGCCAGGCCGCGCGGTCCACGGGACCTTGCGTGCACCCGGCGCACGGTTCCCGGGCCCAGGGGGTGCGGACCCGGCGCACGAACGCGTGCGCCAGGCCGCGCGGTCCACGGGACCTGGCGTGCACCCGGCGCACGGTTCCCGGGCCCAGTGGGGGCGGACCCGGCGCACGAATGCGTGCGCCAGGCCGCGCGGTCCACCGGTCGGGCGTGCACCCGGTGCACGCCTCCCCAGCCCAACAGCGTGGACCCGATGCGCGCTTCACCTCGTGCGCGGCCCGGCCCATGCCGCAGCGGTCTACCGCTGCGGCGTGCGCCCGGTCTGCGCCGCGGCCTGCTCGCGCCATGGACCCGGTCCACTCCTGGACCCGTGCACCGACCTTCAACCTGAAAGCCCAGAGGCTCCGTTTTTGGCCCGTTTCGCCCCGTTTTTGAGTGTTTTTGACCACGACGACGAATCGTATCTAATGATAACTCTTCTTGTAGCTTGCGGGCTCAAAGCGAGGATATTTTTTTGTTGGAGCTCCCGCACGTCTTTTCCTTCGTGGTTGAGGTGGATTTTTATTTGGAGTTTTAGCACCGCATTTCCCGATATCGTAATTAACACTATTTATGCTCGTAACTGACTATATGTAGATGATGGTCCCTATGATTCGGGTTATCTGACTATATGTAGATGATAGACTCTATGCCCTCGTTATCTGATTATATGTTGTTGATAGTCACTATAGTTCTTGTTTCCTGACCTTATACGATGTTCTTGATCTCTATGCTCGAGGCAGCAGCACGCGCACCCGCGGTTTGGCCACCGCAAAGGGTGCGCTTTTCCGGAAAAGTGGTCTATGACCCGTGTATACCCACGAGGTGACGTAGTGGGGCCCCTGTAGTTGTGGGGTTTGGATGCGCCGAGGTGCGAGCGATGCGACCCGTCGGTTTAGTTGTCCGACGTGGGAGCAGTGCGACCCGTCGGTTTAGTTGTCCGACGTGGGAGCGGTGCGATCCATCGGTTTAGTTGTCCGATGTGGTCGGGTATTGCAGGTTTACAGGTGGTCGTGTCATCTTTTCTCTCTCGGGAGAGTGGTTGCTCCGGATAGTTACGGTTGGATGTATTTCTTTACCTTGCATTACTTTTATTATTATCGTATAGTCGCTGACTTCCCACTTTGCGACAGGATCCTACAGGGGGGAGAGATAGGCGACGGTGAGGCCACGGCAGGAGTTCCTGGGTCCCTGGAGACCCCGAATAGTACTTTCTATTTTTTCCTTTCGCATTTCATTTACATTGTAGACTGTGGTGTGGTTCTCGATACCCTCGTGGGGTCGGTGTGGATGTCGGTATATTATTTGAGGAGTTATTTATTTTTCTTTACATCTCCTTTCGGCCGCTTTACAAAAAAAAGGAAAAAAAAAACGAAAACGAAAGAAAGAATTGCGAAAACTGTTTCTCAAAAAAATTGTGTGTCGTGTCGGCACCGTTTTCAAAACCTTGTGGATTTATGGATTGCGAAATGTGGATTTCAAAACCTAGGTGCCGTGTGGGCCCCGTTTTCCAAAACCTATGAGTTTATGCTGCTTTTAAAACGAGTTTTTAAAACCTGGATGCCGGGTGGGCATCCTTTCAACAATTGTGGATTTATCCTTTCAAACTGACCGGCCGTGAGATTTATTCAGCAATTGTGAATGTGTGTGTGTTGAAAATCTGTTGTGATTGAATGGATATCCGTGTTTGGACTTGTACTAGCCGCGACGCCGTGCATATACAGGGGAGACTCTGTCCGTTTACAGAGTGACCTTGTGTATGTGGCGGATCTGGGCACGCGCCGGGGAAGAAGGTTTTCAAAAAAAAAAAATTTTTGAACGCGCCAAATACATACCTTTTCATGAACCGTTTCCGCTAAAACAAACCCCCGGGGCGTGACAGATTAAGATGGTATCAGAGAGAGAGTTACCTTTCAATCACAACATGTGGTGCCGACGTCCACGGGAATACCTCACTTAGCTATAAATGAATGGAATGGGTAGGGTATAGGAGAGTAGGATGCGAGCGATCGAGGGGGGGGGGGGGGAAGAGTCTGGGTCCTTTCCTCTCGACAGGTGGTCCGTTACTTATTCGAAAAGGCTAGAGCTGACTTTCCTTGTGTGTGTACAGATAGAGGCCCGACTCAGCGAGCAACCAACGACGGAAATGGACATCGCCGACGAAGCAAATCGCCTGCTCCGCAACCAGCTGCGCGACGTGGCTGGGCAATTGCTGACCCTCGCTGAGCGCTTGAGCATACTGATACGGGAACTCGAGGGCGTCGATCACTTCCGGTGCGGCACTAGGGACGTTGCCCCTCACGGGATGCCACCGACGGGTCCTCCCACCTCCCAGGAGGCGGTCAACTTGGCCGTGCACACCGAGCTAGAGCGTGCCCGGCAGGAACACTCTTACCCCGGTCCGGCAGAGGACCCCCATCGGAGTGGCCGGGCGAACAAACGCCCGAGAACCGGGCAGAACCTTGGGCAGACGACGAGGGAGGGACCTAGGCCACTGAAGCCGTGCGTCATATGTGGCGACGCGCACCTCGTGACGAGTTGCCCGTGGCGGGACGGACACTGTTACCGATGTGGCAGGCCGGGCCACTCGCGTTACGAGTGCCCTCTGAAGCCGGCTACCACTAGACCCCCGGCGCCACGACCCGGCGGGACAAGAAGGGCTGCCACCCCCACCCACCGGGGGAGCCCCAACTTCAAGGGCCAGGCAAACCCTCGCCCGGAGGAAGAGCGGGAGAGCGGGCAAGTGCCAACAGGGAGTCCGTGGACGCTGCGGGGGCCCTGTGCTATCTGCGGAAAGACGCATCAGGTGACGAACTGCCTTTGGAGATCCTCCCACTGCAACAACTGTGACAAGCCGGACCACACTCGCGTCTCATGCCCACAAGAACCCACTGCCGCAGTCGCGGCGCTGCAACCGGAGGGCCCACGCGCGATGAACTCTAACAGTACCAGGTCCCCACCCCGCCACGCCGTACGTCGCTGGCCCAAGGGTTGCGGGCGGACCTCCCCGGCCGCCCTGGCGGACGACGCGACGTCCCAAAATGGGGAATGACAGGTACTTTATTTAATTGTTTTCTTTTCCCTTTTCTTTTTCCTAGATAGGAGTACCCCCCCTCGGGCCGGAGCATCCCGCCCCTGTCTGACCTTTACGAACCCTTCTGCCTTTGGTTTTACCTTTTGGTTTCCTTGACCGTTTCGGTTCCCACACTCAATTGGGGGCGAATACCTCCGAAGTCCTTGTTAGCTATTTCTCTTCGGACCAAGCCGTAGTAGGCCTCGGTCGGTAAGTTGTTTCTTCCATGCACCCTATAACCCAGTGCCAGCTACGGGGAAGAAGGTTGGTGGAGGGTGGGTGTGTGGCCTACTTAGCATCGGTGGATCTAGTTACCCGACCCTCGACGACACCTTCAGACATCCCAGTGGTGAGGGACTTCCCCGACGTCTTCCCAACGGAACTGCCCGGGATGCCCCCAGAACGGGAGGTGGTGTTTCCTATCGAACTACTACCGGGCATGTGAGGCCCCACTTCCCAGGGGGTCACCCATCCTAGAACTACTCTAGCTCTAGCACGCTTAAGTCTCATGTTCCTCTTGGATCTTGCTACCATCCAAAATGCTATTGCCGGGTTAGAGATTTAGTCCTATTATATCATTTATATAGAGGACTAACCAAATTCCGGGGGTGTCACATTCTTCCCCCCTTTAAGCCCCGACGTCCACGTCAGGCTCAAGCACACTCACAAGCACCAGGCGATGTGAGACTCGTCTCGCTAGCCTTAGCCGACCTTGTGAGGAGCTGCACTCCACTCACAACGGTCATTAGCCGGGGAGCCTCGCTCTACCCACTATATAACCCTGGCTCAGCCGAGACTCATCTCACATTTCCGGCTGGTGAATGGCTCTGATACCAACTGTGACGCCCCACTTCCCAGGGGGTCACCCATCCTAGAACTACTCTAGCTCTAGCACGCTTAACTCTCATGTTCCTCTTGGATCTTGCTACCATCCAAAATGCTATAGCCGGGTTAGAGATTTAGTCCTATTATATCATTTATATAGAGGACTAATCCAAATTCCGGGGGTGTCACAGGGCACGCAGCCTATTTCGAAGGCGCCTTACCGAATGGCCTTCGTGGAGTTGAAGGAGCTTAAGGCGCAACTGGAGGACCTCTTGGACAAAGGGTTTATCAGGCCGAGTGTGTCGCCCTGGGGCGCGCCGGTGCTCTTTGTGCGGAAGAAAGACGGAAGCCTGCATCTCTGCATCGATTACAGAGGGATAAACAAAGTTACAGTGAAGAATAAGTACCCCCTGCCCAGAATAGATGATCTCTTCGACCAGCTGCGGGGGGCGACGGTCTTCTCAAAAATTTGATCTGCAATCGGGCTACCACCAACTCCGGGTTCGGGACGGGGACATCCCGAAGACCGCTTTCTGGACCCGATATGGCCACTATGAGTTCACGGTTATGCCGTTCGGGCTTACGAACGCCCCCGCAGTCTTCATGGATATGATGAATCGGATCTTCAGACCCTTCCTTGATCGGTTCGTAGTGGTCTTCATCGACGACATCCTGATCTATTCACCCACCGACGAGGAGCACGAGGACCACTTGCGAATGATTCTCCAGACTCTCAGAGACCAGAAGCTGTTTGCTAAGTTCAAGAATGTGAGTTCTGACTTCGCGAAGTGGACTTTTTGGGGCACATTGTGTCAGCAACGGGAATCACAGAGAATGTGAGCGGAACTGCCCGACATGCGATCCGGAACTGGCAGCAGTCGTTTTCGTTTTAAAGCTTTGGAGACACCACCTTTTGGAGTTCATCGTGATGTGTTTTCGGATCGCCAGAGTCTTAAGTTTTGTTCACATAGAAGGATTTGATTTTTGCGGCAGAAACATTGGTTGGAGTTACTGAAGGACTCGGCTTGTCCATTCAGTATCACCCCGGGAAAATCAAGTGTAGTAGCGGACATTTTGAGCAGGAAGGGCCAAATCGAGGGGGGGAACCGATGAGCGCGAGTACTCAGCAGGACCGGTACTGTCGCGCGACTTCTGTCCTTGATGGTCAAGCCAACCCTTTTAGAGAAACCCTAGAAGGTCAGAAAATAGGCGCACGGATACAGCTTATTCGAGACAAGACCCCCCGGACCACGCAAGCGACTTTTCGGCGAGTGCGAACGACGCAATACGTTTCGAGGGCGGGATTGCGTGCCCGAGCTGCCAGAGTTGAAGAAAGAGATACTGTCAGAGGCGCACTGCGCTCCCTATGCGGCGCATCCAGGTGACACGAAGATGTACAAGGACCTCAAGCAAATTTTTGGTGGACTAAACCAAAGGGGGATGTAACACAGTTCACTGCTCGCTGTCTAGATGGTTAACAAGTAAAGTTCGAACTTCAGCGCCCAGCGGGGAAAACTACAATCTCTACTTGTACCAGAGTGGAAATGGGAGCGAACCAGCATGGAATTCGTCACGGGTTTTCTGCATCGCATCAAGGGCACGATGCAGTTTGAGTCACAGTGGATCGACTGACGAAGTCGACTCTCTTTCCACCCATCTGTACGACGTGGACCAGAGACACTCGGCTGGTGTCGAACCTTTGGCAAAGTCGACCACGAGCCCTAGAGACTAAACCACACGTCAGCACGGCGTTTCACTCCCCCCAGACCGACGGACAGTCCGAGCAATGAACCGAATTCTCGATGATGTGCTCCGAGCCTGTGTACTTGATTTGGGTGATGGATGGTCACTGCTTTTGAGCTTAGAGAGGACCTGAGCTTCGACGGAACACCGGTGCGGATCTTAGCGCGAGAGGACAAAAAGGGATTGCGCAACCGGACGATCCCCTATGTGAAGGTGCTGTGGAGCGACCAGGAAGAACGTGAAGTGACTTGGGAACTGGAGTCAAAGATGAGCGAGTGCTACCCAAAGTTATTCATTGCGGGCCAGGATTAAGTTTCGAGGACGAAACTTCTTTTAAGTGGTGAGTGATGTAGAGTCCTGGCGTTCCAATGCCTTTGCATACCTTCTTTTATGACGGGATTGTTAGGAAAACTTTTCACTATGTTTTCTGCAATGGACTAGCCTGGACCGCGAGTATTTTTCTGCGACTGAGCTCGAAAAACGGAGGACGGCAAAGCGAACGGATTCGGATTCCGACTTACGGATCTCCCGGAATGGGGGTCAAAGCGTTTGCCTTGGAGTGGTGCATCGGAATCCGTGCTAAGTGGCCGGCACGCTTTTCGAGGCGGTCGGACGGGATCTGTCCCTGATCAGTTTCTTTGATCTTATTTATGTTATTGGTTTGCTTTAATTATTTTTGTAATACCTCGACCTTCCGGTTTTCCGTTTTGGTTTTAATTGAATCTTTTAGTGTTAGGGGGGGTTGAAAGTTTGAGAACTTCTGGGCAGACCGTCGGGGCTCGCGGGTATTTTTAGGTGTTAGAGCTCGCGAAACGGAGAACGACGGCGAAATCGGATTCGAATTCTGACCCCGGGATCTCCCAGAATAAATTTCTGAAGGTAACCAGCAGTTCCGAGTGCATCAAAAAGCGTGCGGACGATCGGCACGCTTTTCGAGGTAAGATTGGACCCCTGGTCCGCACCCGATCGTTAAGTGTTGAGTTTGGGGACTAGGGTTTTTATTTTCTTATTCTCATCGCCTTGGATCGTGCGTTAGGGTTTCGGGGGCGTACAAAAAAAAAAGGAAAAAAGCCCCAATCCCCCTTTCTCAATTCAAGTATTGGCATATAGAACCGAGGAAAGGAGAAGGAAGAACGGGGAATCCATCTTTCGGGGAGCTTTACGTTGGAGACGAGAGGGACGATCCTTTTTCCTCACCCTCGCAGGGTCAGTAAGTTATCGTGTTGTTTTTCGGTTTGCATTTTCTGTGGGGTCGAGGGTTGGGCGATGGTCTTTCGGGTGTCGCACGTCGCGTGGGTTTGGTGGTAACGGGAAGCCGCCGCCGCCGTTGTTAAACGAGAGGCCGCCGCCGCCGTTACCATGCCCACGGAGTCGTCGCTGCAATCGCCGTGTTCGCTGGGTCATCGCCGGAGCCGCGGGAGACGAAACCGGAGGGTTTACTGTTCACCCGTACGGCTGCACCACCGCGCGGTCCACAGGACCAATCGTGCACCCGGTGCACGGCTCCCGGGCCCAGGGGGTGCAGACCCGGCGCACAAACGCGTGCGCCAGGCCGCGCGGTCCACGAGACCTGGCGTGCACGCGGCGCACGGTTCCCGGGCCCAGGGGGCGCGGACCCGGTGCACGAACGCGTGCGCCAGGCCGCGCGGTCCACCGGTCGGGCGTGCACCCGGTGCACGCCTACCCAGCCCAACAGCGTGGACCCTGTGCGCGCTTCACCTCGTGCGCGGCCCGGCCCATGCCGCAGCGGTCTACCGCTGTGGCGTGCGCCCGGTCTGCGCCGCGGCCTACTCGCGCCAACCCGGTCCACGCCTGGACCCGTGCACCGACATTCAACCTGAAAGCCCAGAGGCTCCGTTTTTGGCCCGTTTCGTCCCGTTTTTGAGTGTTTTTGACCACGACGACGAATCGTATCTAATGATAACTCTTCTTGTAGCTTGCGGGCTCAAAGCGAGGATATTTTTTTGTTGGAGCTCCCGCACGTCTTTTCCTTCGTGGTTGAAGTGGGTTTTTATTTGGAGTTTTAGCACCACATTTCCTGATATCGTAATTAACACTATTTATGCTCGTAACTGACTATATGTAGATAATGGTCCCTATGATTCGGGTTATCTGACTATATGTAGATGATAGACTCTATGCCCTCGTTATCTGATTATATGTTGTTGATAGTCACTATAGTTCTTGTTTCCTGACCTTATACGATGTTCTTGATCTCTATGCTCGAGGCAGCAGCACTCGCACCCGCGGTTTGGCCACCGCAAAGGGTGCGCTTTTTTCGAAAAAGTGGTCTATGACCCGTGCATACCCACGAGGTGACGTAGTGGGGCCCTTGTAGTTGTGGGGTTTGGATGCGCCGAGGTGCGAGCGATGCGACCCGTCGGTTTAGTTGTCCGACGTGGGAGCAGTGCGACCCGTCGGTTTAGTTGTCCGACGTGGGAGCGGTGCGATTCATCGGTTTAGTTGTCCGATGTGGTCGGGTATTGCAGGTTTACAGGTGGTCGTGTCATCTTTTCCCTCTCGGGAGAGTGGTTGCTCCGGATAGTTACGGTTGGATGTATTTCTTTACCCTGCATTACTTTTATTATTATCGTATAGTCGCTGACTTCCCACTTTGCGACAGGGTCCTACAGGGGGGAGAGATAGGCGACGGTGAGGCCACGGCAGGAGTTCCTGGGTCCCTGGAGACTCCGAATAGTACTTTCTATTTTTTCCTTCCGCATTTCATTTACATTGTAGACTATGGTGTGGTTCTCGATACCCTCGTGGGGTCGGTGTGGATGTCGGTATATTATTTGAGGAGTTATTTATTTTTCTTTACATCTCCTTTCGGCCGCTTTACAAAAAAAAGGAAAAAAAAATGAAAACGAAAGAAAGAATTGCGAAAACAGTTTCTCAAAAAAATAGGGTGTCGTGTGGGCACCGTTTTCAAAACCTTGTGGATTTATGGATTGCGAAATGTGGATTTCAAAACCAAGGTGCCGTGTGGGCCCCGTTTTCCAAAACCTCTGAGTTTATGCTGCTTTTAAAACGAATTTTTAAAACCTGGATGCCGGGTGGGCATCCTTTCAACAATTGTGGATTTATCTTTTCAAACTGACCGGCCGTGAGATTTATTCAGCAATTGTGAATGTGTGTGTGTTGAAAATCTGTTGTGATTGAATGGATATCCGTGTTTGGACTTGTACTAGCCGCGATGCCGTGCATATACAGGGGAGACTCTGTCCGTTTACAGAGTGACCTTGTGTATGTGGCGGATCTGGGCACGCGCCGGGGAAGAAGGTTTTCAAAAAAAAAAAAAAAATTTTGAACGCGCCAAATACATACCTTTTCATGAACCGTTTCCGCTAAAACAAACCCCCGGGGCGTGACATTCTACTCACTTCCTCTGCTTCAACATAAGAAGAAGATGGTGATGATGACGTGGAGGAAACAATTTAATTAGGGGGGACAAGCATTAAAGGTGGTGGTTGGCATACATTAAATGCACCTACAAAACCTCATGCAATCTTTCTCTCTACTCCACTCATCACAGGCTACAACCCCATTAACTAAATTAATTAAATTAATTAATTAATTAATCCATTTTAGCCAACTCCAAGTCACTTTTTGCCTTCGGGGTCTCCGCACCGGCCCGAAACCTCCCGAGCTCCGCTGTAATCTGAAAATACACACGTCCATAACTTTTTCTCCCCAAAAAGCTCAACCGTGGAGTCAGTGTGCTCAATCCAAAAAACGGCTCCCAAAACTGCCAGTTCCAACTCACTTTTCACCTTTGGATTCTCCGCGTCAGTCCGGAACCTCCCGAACTCCGCTGTAAACACAAAGTACACCAGTTCCAAGTATTCCCAAATTTTCTGCACTCCACTGCGAAGTCGAGGCTTCCCCGAAGCCAGTCCTCTAACGGCGGACAATGCCCGGAAAACCCCGAATCGACCTGGGGCTTCCGCGCCAT
The DNA here is from genome assembly GCA_029168755.2 of Tillandsia fasciculata. Taxonomy (NCBI): domain Eukaryota; kingdom Viridiplantae; phylum Streptophyta; class Magnoliopsida; order Poales; family Bromeliaceae; genus Tillandsia; species Tillandsia fasciculata. The sequence goes on along the minus strand of JAQOTM010000155.1, from coordinate 259,869 downwards.
CCGAAATCCCGGTATTCTACACTCTCCCCTCCTTAAAAGGGTTTCGTCCTCGAAACCAGAATAAATCCATAACTCAGGTGGGGGTCTCGATCCAAGGGGATAGGAGATACTCAACTCATCCCCGGCTCTCAGGTGGTCGCTCCTAAAAGCTCCAAACGTCATCCAACTTCATGAAGCGCAAACCAAATCGTGCAAGGAAACAAAAACACTTCTTCCAGGCAGATAATACTCGCAGACCAAACTCCCCGAGTAAGCTCAAATCTACACTCCCTGCGGAAAAAGGCTTCCACCACTCAAGATCTCCAAAACCAAAGTCTAAGCCTCCAATAGGCATCCACAGATTCGATCACCTCCATTCCGAGGCTGCCCTGCTCGCCTAACCAAGGCGTTCTGACCAAAGGTCCATGCCGGGATAATGATATGCCATAAGATCGATCTTACAATTCCGGTAACTCTAACCTCCGGCGTTACCTCAACCAAAAACCTCCTAAGTAACCAAGTACTTCAGATTCAAGGGTCTAGGAATAATTCAATGTTCTCTCTAACACTGACAATCACGCAACTCGATGCAGCTTAATCTCCTCGAAGCTATACAGGCCCTGCCTAGTCCAAAACTTTTGACTTCAGTCACTAACATAAGCTTAAGCTAATTCCCAACGGCATCACTCTTCGTTGGGTCCTCTGTCGCTCTTGCAGCTGAAAACATATAGCCTAACAACAAAATCTTCTGGAGTCAACCGCATACTCTCCCAACTTGCAAATAACATCATCCCTCTTAGAAGTTGTAGCACTATCCTCAAGTGCTCGTTATGCTCTAAATCACTTCGGAAATAATCCAAACATCCACGACGGGTATAATCACCAACCCGTCCAACATAACCGGAACACTCAATTCCCTCAAATTCAAAGGCCGCAGGGCCTCAGTCAATCCACTTGACCGCAATGCAAGCTCAGAAAGCCCCAATCGGGTCCTGAACACTAACCGGGCACAGCCCTGGCTGTAAGGTTCCATAAACTATCAATCTCTCGTATCCTCACCGTTGTATCCACCACGACGTAGCACTAGGTCACACTGACCTCTCGATCTATCGAATCCCGCAACTGCGCTTACAACTCTAATTCTCTGTCTAACAAGTGATACTCCAATAGGTACAACCATAGTCGGCGCAGTTCCCAAAACCACGCCAATCACTGTCTCGATCTCAATCCCACTAAACGGCGGCTTCAATATCAGCTCAGGTGGACTCGCACCCGGGATCACACGGCGATAAGATATTCCTTAGTCCCGGTGCCGCCGTAGGCGCCTCCTCTACAGTCGCTAACAAGCGATACGACCACGACTCCACCTCTCTCGTGCTCTAACATCCTAAATAAACACACTCCTCTGGGCCAGGTCCACGGATGGTCATTAACCCCTCTCGTCAATCCATGATAGCATACAAAGGGGTAACCCATCCCTATCCAACCTTACATCAACCACTCGAACAGATGTAGGACCAACAACTCCATGGATCAAATCCGAGGTCCTAACTGCACTGGCCAGGACTGGCAACACTCAACCAGGTGCTAAACGTGATCAGGGGCTTGATCCTCACGTGCACAAGCCAACAGTCTCGTCTCTAGCCCACACGAAGCTACCCCTGCTTCACTGAAACATGCACAAGCTGTGCCGGCAACATCATGCTCTAAATCCAATGGCTAAAAGGAAGACCACACCTGGTAAGACACAATCCACTATCCTGGTGTCCTTTAACCGACTGCACATCTCATCCACCAGATGCTGGCGGCCATCGCTCTAACTGACTCGGCATCACGGCTCCATCAGCCTACCGGTAAATCGGACGAACCTCTGCATCCTGAAGGGGGTAGTGGGGGGGGGGTGCCGTCGCAAGCGGCAACCCTGTGCACTACTCAAGGACACTATGACCGAAAATGTTCTGCTTATCCATAAGAAAACCATCGCCCCTGCCTGAGGTCACACCATGGCGATGAATGCGGCTCACCGCAGAAAACACACTCATCCTGACACTACTGCTGGTGCCTCGACTATCGAGACCCTCCTGGTCTCTGTCTCTTCTGAGACCCATGATCCCGAGACTGGAATTATGGCAACCTCGATCCATTCAACTATCCCAAAATCCGACGATGCTAGACGTCTCTCACTGAAGCTGCTCCCTTGCTCCTCGTCTCTCCTGGATGTGATCACTGATCCCCGGTCAATCCATCGAGCATGCACAATCGCAGCATCTAAAGTCGGTACTCGCCGAGAATGCATAATGTAACACCCCCGGAATTTGGATTAGTCCTCTATATAAATGATATAATAGGACTAAAATCTCTAACCCGGCTATAGCATTTTGGATGGTAGCAAGATCCAAGAGGAACATGAGAGTTAAGCGTGCTAGAGCTAGAGTAGTTCTAGGATGGGTGACCCCCTGGGAAGTGGGGCGTCACAGTTGGTATCAGAGCCATTCACCAGCCGGAAATGTGAGATGAGTCTCGGCTGAGCCAGGGTTATATAGCGGGTAGAGCGAGGCTCCCCGCTAATGACCGTTGTGAGTGGAGTGCAGCTCCTCACAAGGTCGGCTAAGGCTAGCGAGACGAGTCTCACATCGCCTGGTGCTTGTGAGTGTGCTTGAGCCTGACGTGGACGTCAGGGCTTAAAGGGGGGAAGAATGTAACACCCCCGGAATTTGGATTAGTCCTCTATATAAATGATATAATAGGACTAAAATCTCTAACCCGGCTATAGCATTTTGGATGGTAGCAAGATCCAAGAGGAACATGAGAGTTAAGCGTGCTAGAGCTAGAGTAGTTCTAGGATGGGTGACCCCCTGGGAAGTGGGGCGTCAGGACTAAAATCTCTAACCCGGCTATAGCATTTTGGATGGTAGCAAGATCCAAGAGGAACATGAGAGTTAAGCGTGCTAGAGCTAGAGTAGTTCTAGGATGGGTGACCCCCTGGGAAGTGGGGCGTCACACATAAAGAAATAGATATCCAGATGTAGTCCCCTCTCAACATAAACAACTTTCTGGGCCTCATCCTGGGCGACATGGGGTACTCTGCTCATCAATGGTAGAAACTCGCTCCAGGTCACCAACCGTGCTCCCGGTGGCCCAACAGGACGAACTCGACGCCACCAGCTCTCGGCGTCCCTATCCAAAGTACAAAACCAAGTGAACCTGATGCTTCTCCTGGATGAACAAACCCTCTAACAGCTCTTCCAAAGCAGCGATCCAATTTTCGGCCTCCCAATGCTCCAAACTCTAACTCGAAATCTGAAGGGGATGGAACTGGATGAAGTAAAACGACCGATCAGCAACCCCTCACTGCTTCTGCACCATCAATGGTGCGATCAGGGTCGAAGTCGATGATGTCGCGGCCGGAAGTACCACTAACGATACCCCGGAAAATGCTCTCAACTCAAGCATGCGCATCATGCGCTCCGTGATCTCTTCCTAGCGCCGCATCGCCTCAACATCAGGGATATTTGGGCCTGTAACTCTCAGACCTCACTCTGCTCTATCCATATAGCCTCCTGCTGTTCGACTCCTCATCCAAGGTCAAACACGCCCTCGTTGCTGCACGGCGTCTCGGAAGCATCAAAACCACTGCAACAGAACAAACATTAGGACCAAAACTCTCTCAACCCAATCAAGCGGAAGTCTAAAACATGTTACCCTTACTAAAGCATTATGTTGTCTGCAGCCAACATAATCATCTTTAGAGAATAACATGTAAGTTCACTCGCCCCAATCCTCTGGGGGAGGCACAAACTCAATCCGGACTCTCGCTAAAATCACGTCTCTCTCGACAGTCATCCAAATGTCCAACCAATAGCCTAGGGTCTCTAAGTCCTCAATGACCTATACACCTAGGCTCTGATACCACCTAAATCTGTCACGCCCCGGGGTTGAAACTGCGACCCGGGCTCGCCAACAGATCCGCCATCTGTACGAAAACTGCCGCACAAACGAAGCGTCTACAATGCAAGTCAGATCTATAGCTAAAAACATGTATCAGAGCTGAAACTAAATCCAAAAGCTATAGAATAAATCTGAACATCCGAAAAAGTAAAATCTCCACTAGTACACAAATCCTCAATACAGGTCTCTCAAAGGAAAAAATAAAATACAGGCCTCACCCTCTCAATACAAAAGTGGAAACATAAACTAACAGGGTACATCTACCTCTGACTCTCAATGCTGGTAAGGAACTAATCGGCTGCGTCCTCACCTCGATCTGCTGTCTCCGCACGAACCAAGCCGGAACAGCTGCCTCAACCTGTCACCGCAGCGGGTGTGAGATCTACTATAGAAGGCAGATCTCAGTGGGTACCGTCCCAATATCCACGGTATGCCCACTAAGTCTACTAGAGGCAAAACAGATAGTTATGCAGATAGATAGGTAGATAGACAAATAATGGTAAGCTGAAATAGAAAACTACAGCTAAAAAAGTCACAAACATAATGCTCAAAAGAAAACTCTACCAATAACACGATATGCATACACTCTCTACTGCTAAGATGCCTCGGTATCAATGCTCAAAGGAAAGAAGCCATCTATGAACATAATATATAACCACCTGCTCATATCACCCAATCTCAAGGACTGCCAAAAGTGGTCAGTCCAGCCTGCGCCGGTCCTCTAGGAACGCACCTGCCCACTACCACGCATCCACAAGAGGACGGGATTTACGTGGGGCGTCCTAAACCGACCATCTCAATCTCTCACAAAGTGACCCCATGGTAACTCGGCCAGGGGTATCAAGCGACCTCTAGTATATGAATTAGGCGCATCATCGCAGCCTCGTCAGGCTCGGTATCATCATCGCACCCGGTACGTAGCTCGAGGGGAGCGACCCCACCGAACTCAAGTATCACATCTGTATCACTGTCTCATAAGCGGCACATGCAGGCTATAGTCCACGATCAAACAGATCGGTATCTCAAAGCTCAGAGCACAACTCAGTCGGAAAAAGAACCTCGACTCAAATAGGAATAGCCCAAATACTCGCACAGCTATGTCGGAGAACCCTCAACGACTCAATCTGATAATGCACGACCATGGCTGAGTCGGGAATCCTCCGCGACTCGATCTGCCAGAACCCCAAATATCCTCAGAACTAAGTGGGAGGACCATCTCCACCACTAAATCAGAAACATAACCCATGATCTAGGATAAACCCATCGATCCCCAACAAGGAAGAAGAACTCACTGGACACTAGAACTCTGCACACATACTCTAAAAATCCACTCGGCCCCCTGGCACGAGTGTACAAGCACCCTGAACCTATGTCATACCTTTGGCAACTCATAATTTAAAAACCATCTTTGAAAACATTGATTTTTCCTTAAAACGGGCTTCTCGATTTTTAAAACGGTTCAGGTGCAATCATGATGCAAACAAAGTATGAAACCTAGTGTCATATGATATCAGGAGTCTACTAAAAATAATCCGGGGTTCCAATAAATTTTAGAGAAAATTCTAAGCAATTATCAGAGGTAAAAACAGCGAAAACGCCTAATAAACATGAACAACTTGCATTCAATAGCATTAAGGGCATTCCATAAATTTTGGAGAAATTCCAACCCACCTGGAACGCTTTCCGTAGGCAATGCTGAAGTCGGTGAAGTGCTGGAAACTTAAACTGAAGAAACTCCGAAAAGCGCGCCGCGCGCGCAACCCCTGCCGCGAACCTCGAAAAAACCCGGAAGCTCGGAAAAATACCTCGAGTATTCCACAAAAATCCTGCGGCTCCGCACTGTGCCAGTACAACCTCAAACTCAAAATCCACACACCATATTCACACACAGCCCACACAAACGCTTCACACCACAACCAAGAACTCACAGCACCAACACTTAGCATTAGCCCACATCAAGTCCATCATAATATTTATACACAAGCTTCAGCACAATTAACTACTTGCTCCCAGCACACAAAATGCATGAACATATGAAACCCCAAGTCCATCCTCTTATAGGTAACTCCCAGCACACAACAAAACACATAAATGCTTAGATGTTCCAAATAAATCCAACAGCTTGCAGCATAATTAAAGTTACATGATCACATACACCACTCCCTTAGCTCCAAGCACACACATGCATTTCCCAGATTGCACAGGTGAAAATCCATATGGCGCACGCACTGCCTCGGGCTTCGCAGAGCACCCCGGCAAGAAGATCGCCGCAAAAGTCGGTGTCCTGAGAGACACAAGGGGAAAAAGAAAAAATCATCAGCCCCTGCTAAGCGCGCTAACCGCTCGCCGACTACAATCCGAGCTCGCGCGCTGACCGCGCGCAGCAGCCGCGTGCGCTAACCGCGCGCAGCAGCCGCGCGCGCTGCCTGCGTCAGCCGCGCACAGCGCGCGGCCTTGCGGCCAGCACAGCGCCTAAGTGGCGGTCCAGCGCGATTGCCGCGCCCCCGCGTGGCACCCCAGCGCGCAGGCCGCGCGCCCCAGCGCGCTCGCTGCGCGGCCGCGCGGCGCGCTTGGGCGCCCGCGCGCGCCTGGGCAGCGCCCGACCCGCGCGGCGCCCTGCGCAGCGCCCGCGCGCGCCTGCACAGCGCCCGATTGCGCCCGCAGCGCGCCCTCGCCGCGCGCTCCCGCTGTGCGCGCCCCTGGCGCCAGCCGCGCGCGCGCCCATGTACGCCCGCGCAGCCCACCGCTGCGACACTCCAACAGCCCTCCTCCCTCAGCCGATCCACAGCCATGGACAAAAAGTCCAACAGCAACAACAAAGCTCAAAATCCCAATCCAAGAAAAATCCAAGAACCCAAGCATCCTTAAAAAAAAACTGCTACAACCTACCTTGCTTGGCGGTCAACGTGCGCGCTCCGCTCCGCTCGGCTTCAAGGAGGAGGTCCAACATTAAACTCTCATCCATTTCTTTCTTTTCTCTCTTCTCTTTTCTTTCTTCTTCTTCCTTCCTTCTCCTTCTTCTTCCCTTTCCTCTGTTTCTACTCACTTCCTCTGCTTCAACATAAGAAGAAGATGGTGATGATGACGTGGAGGAAACAATTTAATTAGGGGGGACAAGCATTAAAGGTGGTGGTTGGCATACATTAAATGCAACTACAAAACCTCATGCAATCTTTCTCTCTACTCCACTCATCACAGGCTACAACCCCATTAACTAAATTAATTAAATTAATTAATTAATAAATCCATTTTAGCCAACTCCAAATCACTTTTTGCCTTCGGGGTCTCCGCACCGGCCCGAAACCTCCCGAGCTCCTCTGTAATATGAAAATACACACATCCACAACTTTTTCTCCCCAAAAAGCTCAACCGTGGAGTCGGTGTGCTCAATCCAAAAAACGGCTCCCAAAACTGCCAGTTCCAACTCACTTTTCACCTTCGGATTCTCCGCGTCAGTCCGGAACCTCCCGAACTCCGCTGTAAACACAAAGTACACCAGTTCCAAGTATTCCCAAATTTTCTGCACTCCACTGCGAAGTCGAGGCTTCCCCGAAGCCAGTCCTCTAACGGCGGACAATGCCCGGAAAACCCCGAATCGACCTTGGGCTTCCGCGTAGATCCGAGTCGACCCGAACTCATCTGTAATCCAATATGGAACACGCTCCTGGCGATTTCTACGCACCACGCCATCTTGCCAGGTCGGCGCGCCATCTGAAATCCCGGTATTCTACACGTAAAGCGTGTCAATCGCTCGCACGGATCCCGGAGCGCCTAAAAGGGGTCCAAACTTCAAAATTAAATTCTGGGAGATCCTGGGGTCGGAAATCAAATCCGATCGTGCCAACGTTCTCCGTTTTGCGAGCTCTACCACCTAAAAATACCCGCAAACCCCGACGATCAGCCCAAAAATTCTCGAATTGCAACCCCCCCTTAACAACCGAAAATATTAAATTAGGACCCAAAACGAAAAACCGAAAGGTTGAAGTACCACCCAAAAGATAAAATAACCCACTGACATAAAAAGATGAAAAGTCCGATCACAGCAGGATCCCGTCCGATCGCCTCGAAAAGCGTGTCGGCCACTTAGCACGGATTCCGATGCACCACTCAAAAGCAGACGCTTTGACCCCCATTTCGGGAGATCCGTAAATCGGAATCCGAATTCGTTCGCTTTGTCGTCCTCCGTTTTTCGAGCTCAGTTGCAGAAAAATACTCGCGGTCCAGGCCAGCCCATTGCAGAAAACACAGTGAAAAGTTTTCCT